>JAVJIF010032608.1:0-199044 GCA_038442645.1 Agave tequilana
CCTATTATATATATATTATATATATATATATATATATATATATATATATATATATATATATATATATATATATATATATATATATATATATGGGGTTAATGTACCTCAGCCTGCGGGCTGAGAGAGTTTTCTCAGCCTGCGGGCGTGGCAACATCACCGCCCCACATCTGTTAAAAAATTTGGCGGACAAAATCCTGTAAAATCCCGCCCAATTTAATGCCAGTCACCTCAACATTGTATTTTCCGAAAATACCCTCCATCACAACCTTTTACCTTATTGTAAAAAAATAGTCTTCCCAAAAAATTTACAGCTCTAAAACTTCAACCGGCGGTTCTGATCCAATTAGTTCTTTTCCTTCAAAAATTTCATCCGTTTTTAAAAAAATTATTTGCAACTGATGGCGCCTAAGAAATCATCCGTCGAAAAAGGTACCACAAAATTGATATTTTCAAAAATTTTTAGGGTTTTGTGTATTTTCATAGTTTTAAATTTTTTCAAGATTTATTTCTGAAGTCGCATTTTTTTAAAAATTTTTTTTAAATATTGGAAACATGGTCGCAATTACGAAAAGAGATTTTCAAACTTCAGACGATAAAGGTCCTATTTTTTGAAAAGTTTTTATTATTTACTTCTATTTTTACTGTGTCGCATTTCAGATCTGTGCGACTTTGGAAATTTTTTTTTTTTACCTTTCCTTGTAGACGAATGCGACGTTGGTCGCAGTATATGAAATTTACTTTTTTTTCTCACATACTGGCGACATGGGGGTCGCAGTTGTTTAAATCAGAGTTGTAGTCTCAAGTCTTCACCAAGGTCGCAGTTTATTTTAAATAATATGTTTTTATCAAACTTGTGTCGCAGTTGTTTCTGTTTGAACTGTAGTCTTATGCGACCTTGGTCGCACTGTTGACTATGGTCGCAGTTGTTCTGATTGCACTGTAGTCTTATGGGACCTTGATCGTAGTGCGACCCTGGTCGCAATGCGACCTTGGTCGCAGTACGTTCTAGGGTCGCAGTTGTTATTGATTGCACCGTAGTATTTTCTGACTTTGGTCGCCGTGTCGATCCAGGTCACAGTTATTTCTGAATGCACTGTAGTCTTATGCGACCTTGGTCGCAATGTAGTCCTGGGTCTAATAATTTTTTAATTTTTAAGCATGACTGCGACCGAGGTCGCAGTTTATTAAAAAAACAAATCTGCTTTTTATTCCCTTATGATTTTTCATAATCATTGGTCTAAAGTGTTTAATTTTCTTCCTACGTAGTAAACAACAGATACAGGTTCGTCCTCTGAGATCAAGCATAAAACCAATGTGCCAGTTAATGAAGAAATTTAAGAAGTACATACCGGCAAATTTCGTAGAGGCGATGAAGAATACCCCATTTGGCCCAATCTTCATGGCGTTTTACAATGAAGAATTTGCGGCTGAAAAGGCTCTTAAATCAACTTGGCCGTACTGCGTATTTTAGACCAGTATGACAGTAATACAAGGATCTTTACAATTGGGGGCAAAGAGATTGAGTTAACAGTGGAGGATGTTGCCCTTACTTTTGGTCTACCTGTCAATGGGGTAGATTTTGTGATGAATAAGACATGTACGCTGAAGGATAGAGGGGTTATAAAACATTTTTTCCCCAATATAAAGAAGATCACAAAAGTATCTATTGAAAATGCTTTGGATGATCTTCTTGTCAAGAGGAGGAGGAGGGATATATTAGATGTGACACAGGATGAACAATTTGAGCAGCAAATGTCTATGAAGAAAATTATAAGAGACATAAATAGACTTGCAGCTCAAGACTTTACCACATTAGTCATCCTATACATGTCGGCCACTCTTTTCTTCTCTGGCAGTAAATGCACGGTGCCGTTGTATATTGTGGAACAGATTGCCAATATGCAACTGATGAGGACAATATGCTGGGCAAAAGCTGTTTGGCAATTCCTGATTGAGTCAATGAACATCTTCAGGCAAGCCACGTACGAGCTGCAAGGATGCTCCGTGCAAATTATTGTAAGTAGAAATCTCAAATTTGGCCAACATTGTATGAAATTTACCCATAAATTGAGAAAATTTGTGGAAACTAATTTATTTTTTAATTTTTGGCAGTATTGGCTGTGTGAGAGGTCACCTATTTTTGAGCAGAGATCTGGTTTGGAGGAAAAAACCCCACGCGCAGTAAGATGGGACCTCCAAATATTGGCAGATCTCTACTTGAAGTTGATCTAAAAAAGATTGACAGCAATATTGTAAGTTAAACTTCTTTTTATGTGTAGTACAAATAAAATGCGACCATAGTCGCAGTATTGAGTACCAAGGTCGCAGTTCGTTTTCTGCCTGACAAATAATGTGCGACCATGGTCGCATTCTCTTGAAAATACCCTTTTCAACAGAAATGCGACCATGGTCGCAGTGTTGAGCTGCATGTCTTGGCAGATAAATTTATGCACGACAAACATACTGCGACCATGGTCGCAGTGTTGAGCTGCATGTCTTGGCAGATAAATTTATGCACGACAAACATACTGCGACCATGGTCGCAATCTTATCTAAAATATTTCATAAATAAACTGCGACCATGGTCGCAGTATCATTATTTCATTGTTTTATTTTTAGCTTACCTTTTTCTGTTTTTTTTCAGATTTTGAGTCGAATGGCCAACATCTCTAATGATGAAAAAATTATGGTTGGCCTTCCAGTTGAAGGGGAAGAGGATGAGGAAGAAGAAGAAGCAGCAGAAGATGAAGATGAAGATGAAGGTGAAGAAAAAGAAGAAGAAGAAGGTGAAAGTGAAGGAGAAGAAGGAGGCCATACATTGAATGAGGCTGACATCCCGGCGGAAAAGGAGCCAGATCAAGCTGAAACGAGTGAGCAAGAACCAATTTTTGAAGGTTATTTGCCACCTACACCGGATGATCAAGCAGCAGAAATAAAACGATTGAGGTCTGCAAATCAGCTCTTGAGAGATTATGTTTCTCAGCTTGAAAAAAAGATTAAAATATGGAGACAGAGAAAAAATCGAGGCTGAATTAAAATTAAAAAAAAGAAGAGAAAAAAAAAGAGAAGAAAACCAAAGAAGGCAACAGGAGAATAAAAGAAGGGAAGAGGAGGAGAATGAAAGGAGGAAGAGGGAAGAGGAAGAGAAAGAGAAGGAGAAGAAGAGGGAAGAAGAGAAGGAAAAGGAGAACAGGAGGAGAGAAGTGGAGGAGAAGGAGAAGGAGAATAGAAGAAGGGAAGAGGAGGAGAATGAAAGGAGAATGAGGGAAGAAGAGGAGAAGAAGAAGAGGAGGGAAAAGGAGGAGCAGGAGAAGGAGAAGAGGAGGAGGGAAGAGGAGGGGCAGGAGAGGAGGAGGAGGGAGGAGGAAGAGAATGAGAAGAAGAGGAGGAAGGCGCAGATGGAGAACAAAGAATGAAGGAGCAGATGGAGAAGCAGGCTGAAGAGGAGAAGAAGAAAAAACTGGAAGAGGATAAAATCATGGGTTCTGAGTCTGTTTTAATTATTGCTGGGGAAGATATTCCAAGTTTTTCTCTGGATCTAAGTCAAATGACTCAAGAAATCCAAAGAGATAGAGCTTCTGAAGAAGAAATTCAAGAACATACTCCGCCTCAGAAGCAACCCTCAAAAGAAGCTGTTTTGGAAACCTCTAAAGGAACAATAGAAAGGGGAGTCAAAGAACGAAAGCGCGCTGAAAGAGATCGTGATGACTCCGACTTTGTTTATCCAAAACAGAAGAAGAAAAAAAAATGAAAATCCTCTTCCACAGCCTGCGGCTGCGAGTTCTACCGCTGGTTTCGGCGACAAAGAGATTTCCTCCACATCGAGAGAATTGACCGAAACCACATCATACAGAATTCTGCAGCCCCATCAACAAGATCTTATAAAAAAATTCTTCGACAAGTCCTACTCTGAGTAAGTTAATTCATATCCAAAAAATTTCTGTTATACCTTTATATAAGAACAATTAAATTACTAACTTTGTTTTAAATATCTTGCAGTTCTACTGCGTATCAGGATACCAATAATTCAATCATCATTTCAAGGAATGACATTGAGGACCTGATGTTCAGTAAAGACTTAGATTCAAATGTAATTCATTTCTACATGCAGCATCTTGAGAAAAGAGAAGGATTAAAAAGCATATTCTTCCGAAGCGAAGCTTGGGTAAAAATCTACTTTCTCCTTTACGGTTTAATGTAATATCAACTCTGGAACAGATTACTAATATTCTCTATGTAGGCATAAATCATGTACTGCGACTAAGGTCGCAGTGAATAATTAAAATGTACTGCTACTAACACATGTACTGCGACCAAGGTCGCAGTTTATAATTAAAATGTATTGCTACTAACTCAGGTACTGCGACAAAATGTAACAGCTGCGACCTGCGACCAAGGTCGGATCTGCGACCAAGGTCGCAGTTTATAATTAAAATGTATTGCTACTAACTCAGGTACTGCGACAAAAAGTAACAGATACGACCTGCGACCAAGGTCGGAGCTGCGACCAAGGTCGGAGATGCGACCAAGGTCGCAGTTTATAATTAAAATGTACTGCTACTAACTCATATACTGCGACTAAATAATATAGTGCGACTAAGGTCGCAGTTTAGAAATTTTTATTATATTTTAAATTCATTTTGTATTCGATTAAAAATTTTTTCTTCTTGTCCGCAGCACGGTGTTGTAAATAAAATTGAAGATCTGGAAGGTCATTTCATCAAGCAGAAACTGTCGAAAAACTGGACAGCTGACATGCAGTACATGTTCTTCCCGATCAATCACAAACATAGTGCCGACGAGCAGGGATTTCACTGGACCTTGCTGGTATTCGATTGCAGCACAGAAGAGTGGATTTTTTACAACTCTTTGGTCCCAGCTGACAAAAAAAGTAGTATAACAAACCTTTACAAAAATGATGCAAGAATAATGGTGAGTTGAAATTTATATTTTGATTACTGAAAACTTGCAATTAATTTGATTAATACTAATTTTTTGTTCCTATTGACATTGCAGAAAGAAAGATTAATAGAGATTTTTCAGATTCATTTTAAAAAAAAAATGAGAAAAAATAAAATAAAATACGCAAAATGCCCCCAACAAGCAAACAGGTATATAAATTTTTGACATCTAATTTCATTACATATTTTCTACTTTTTTTTTGGTACAAAATCTAATTTCATTTAATGATTGCTCTATGGAAATTTCAGTGTTGATTGCGCTATATATGTATGCAAGTACATGGAAAGCATAGCGTCTGGGTATCATCTATCAGCTGTTGATGCTGTTACGGTTGCTGGTGTACAGAAACTAAGAAGTGAGCTTGCATACATGATGCTTGCAGATGTAGAGAAGAGTTGGGATGAAGAAACAGACATTGTACGACATATGACATTTGAAGACTGATAGTTGACAAATTATTGATATACCACAATTTTTTTATAAATGTAAAAAATATTTCAAGTGCAATTCATTGCATAATTTTTTTGTTGTATTGATTTAATTTATACACATTTCTATACATTTATTTATTATAAGTTTCATTGATTATTTACAGTCTTCATTTGTTACAACTTGGTTTTTACTATTGCGTACTGATATTAGAAACAAACATGCCTTCAGTAATTGTGTTAATCAACAACAACACTGCGACATTGGTCGCTATGCGTGTTAATATAAAGGAAAAAAACTACCTAACGTACTGCGACTTTGGTCGCAGTTGATAGCCGCAGCCTTAGTAAAATACAATGCGACTTTGGTCGCAGTTGATGGCGGCAATGTTTTAATCAACAACAACACTGCAAAATTGGTCGCTATGCGTGTTAATATAAAGGAAAAAAACTACCTAACGTACTGCGACTTTGGTCGCAGTTGATAGCCGCAGACTTAGTAAAATACAATGCGACTTTGGTCGCAGTTGATGGCGGCAATGTTTTAATCAACAACAACACTGCGACATTGGTCGCTATGAGTGTTAATATAAAGGAAAAACCTACCTAACGTACTGCGACTTTGGTCGCAGTACATGTAATGCGACCCTAGATTGAAGTTGCTGGCCATCTTTATCAATAACAACACTGCGACCTTAGTTGCAATTAACCATGTACAACGAGACAAAGTCTCTGACTACATTATAAACAAAAAAAATTAAACTATAAAGTAGCATTAAAACTTTAAAGTACAACTACAAACAAAAATAATACAGTAGAAATCAAAGCATGATAATAAATCTGATTATAATTACATGCCAGTGTCAGAAATCAACTTAATCTCTCTACACTGTGCGACCCTGGTCGCACTTCATAAAAAAAATTGAAGTCTTTGTTCCTTCGAGATGGAAGCAACCCAAAGCTACTTCTTCTGCCAAAAAAATTAAATAGTAAGAATTTTAAGATTAATCGTTAGAAAAAAAAATTATTAACAGGTTTAATGTAATACCAATAACGGACAACCAGTCCTGTAATGGCCTAGCTCTTGGCAGTTACCACATCTTCGATGCTTAACTTCCTTCTGAGAAATAGAATCTTCAAAACCAGACTTAAGCCTGGATGCAGCTCTAGGCCTCCCCTTGGTTGGTACAGGACCAATTGGATCACGTATATTCAATTCTTCACCATCTCGCAATACGACAACGGATCCACTGGAACCAACCGCAGTTTTAGGCTGTGATGAACGATCATTTCCTGACATTGCTCTGTATTCTCTAGTTGTATCTTGGGCAAAACTTTCCAAAACTGCCTCCAACTTTGAAATATTTTCATCAGAATCAGCGACCATGTTCACAATTGCATTAAATTTTGAATGAACTGTCAACAATCTAGCCGTCCGTGGAGTGCCTTGACTGGGAAAAAGCCTCATGCCATTTTCAATTGCAATGTTTTTGTAACGAGCATCCAACCTCCATCTCTGAAGTATATATGATTCCGGTATATGTGTAACGTGATTGCGCCACAAAATACACAGAATATGTCCACATAGGATACCCTCTGTTTCAAATAACGAGCAAC
This sequence comes from Agave tequilana, assembly GCA_038442645.1. Classification (NCBI taxonomy): domain Eukaryota; kingdom Viridiplantae; phylum Streptophyta; class Magnoliopsida; order Asparagales; family Asparagaceae; genus Agave; species Agave tequilana. The sequence continues at coordinate 7,008 of JAVJIF010032608.1, forward strand.
TGCAAGAAACATGAAGTTCCTCTCGTTTATCATAACTGACCTTTTCCCAGCTGTCTTTTGGTTCTGAAAAATTACCAACCAAATATATTGATCCAGGTTTGTCATGTTCCACCTCTTCTGAAAACAGTGTCATTACAACTGCCCATTCATTTTGGAACAACTGAAAAATCTTCGGTGTATACAACTTCGAAACCTGTATCTCATATGGATTGGATGTAAAATTGGGCACAGAATTCAAACCCCTAAAATCTTGAAGAGATTCAGATGCACGACGGGAAGCAACGGCTTTATCATATTGGTGAACAAATTCCACTAGTTTAGTGTTTGAGTTAACAAAACCATCAAAAAAGGAATTAATACTCTCGGACCTCTGACTGGTTGTCATTCCAGCACAGAAAACATCCTTGAGATATGCATTAACCCAGTGTCCACGAAGCCTGTACATCTTCATCAACCAACTGTCATCTTCTTCTTCTAACTGATATTTTTCACTCATCAGACGCCATCTTTCCTCACAAGTCCTTATATCGCGGGAGGTGTACCAAGCATGAAAATCGGAGACCATATCTTCTCCATACTTGTTTGCCATTGGGATTTATTGCTCGGCAATATGTTTCCGCACATGCCAGAAACAGTAACGATGCCGAGAAGTTGGGAAAACAATCTTGATGGCGTCACCAATCTGCGCATCCTGATCAGTAATAATCAGCTTGGGTTCAACTCCATGCATGCACTTGAGCCATTTTTGGAATAACCAAACAAAAGTATCCCTCTGCTCATCAGCAAGCAAAGCACAGCCGAACAAAATTGACTGCCGGTGATGATTTACTCCAGTGAATGGAGCAAATGGCAAGCTCAAGTGATTAGTTCTGTATGTGGTGTCAAAAACGATCACATCACAGAAGGTAAGATACGAGGAAATAGCTCTTCCATCAGCCCAAAAAATGCTTCTCAGTGTGCCCGCGTTATCGACTTCACTTGAAAAGAAGAATTCTGGATCGGTCTCGGCTTTCTCTTGAAAATATTTGATAATAGCAATAAACTCATCACCGCAGTTATTTCTACATTGACGAGTGAAATCAATAACTTGTTGAGGGCGCACTTCTTCAAAGCCTTCTCCCTGGCTCATTGCATTCACAACGCGGGAAATATTTGAAGGCCGCATTCCAACATCAACCAGATTGCTCATAATGCTTCTGCTAATTGTTGAACGATGAGACTGGTGAGAGTAATGGTGATGTACCTTATCAGGGCTAGACAATTCATGTGAATGAGTATCAACAATTTTGTGATAACCCAATATCGACTTGAGTCCGAAAATAAACGAAGACGGATGTGCATCTCAGCAGGACAACCTACTCTAGTGTTAACTCGACGATGCACTGTAAGCCCATCTTGTCTTCTGTCACATAATTTCTTCAGACCTTCCTTGTTGCAGCAAAATTTTCTGCAAATAATCTCATGTGGAGGCTTCCGTGACTTATCTGTACCTTTTCTTCTCACGCTAAAACCTCTATTCCTTGCAAAAGAATTGTAGAAATTGTATGCTTCCATATGCGACAAGAACTGTTTCCCTAAAAACTTATCTGAGCTTCCAGACATTTCTCCATGTGCATTCATATCCTACCCAAAAAAAAATTACACCAATTAAATGAATAAAATATAAGTTATATAAATGCGACCAAGGTCGCATAACAGATGAAAAATAATTTACTTCTTATCAATTACTGCGACCAAGGTCGCAGTTAACCGTATGAGAAGAAATCTATATTACTTCTTATTCAAGACTGCCACCAAAGTCGCAGTTATGAAATCTATAATACTCCTTATTAAAGACTGCGACCTAAGTCGCAGTTATCAGTATGTGAATAAATCTATATTATTCCTTATTAAAGACTGCGATCTAAGTCGCAGTTATCCGCATGTGAAGAAATCTATATTACTCCTTACTAAAGACTATGACCTAAGTCGCAGTTATCCGTATGTGAAGAAATCTATATTACTCCTTATTAAAGACTGCGACCTAAAACGCATACCCTAGAAAAAAAGAATTCACAGCCGGAGATTATTTTCAAATAAGATTGCGACCGAATATTAAAACGGTCGCAGTACCTCATAGTCTAAAGAGAAAAAAAATCAATATTTCAAAAATTGTTTTTAAAATATATATAAACAATAAAAACCTGTTGATCGGCATGCAGAGATGTCAACCCTTCAAGATTTTCAATATTCTGAGAGAAAGTAGATCCAGATGTAATATCTTCCAAATTAAGATCGTCGGTATACTGCTCAGACGTCGACATTAAAGCTTTTCGAAAAAAAATTGATCTAAAAAGATTTTATATTTTCAGAAAAAAAGTTTATCGCAGACTGAAAAGATGAAACTATATCTTTCAAAAAGAGGTCAGGAAAATAGGGTGAAAAGTAATTTATATAGAATACCCTATAAAGAGCGGCAAAAAAAAGGGGGGAAAAATAATAATAAACAATAATCAAGGGAACGCTCTAAGAGTTGCTTTTCATAAGGGGTATTTGGTAATTTAACAGTCGCCTAAAAGCGTGCCGCAACTCAGTGACGTGACAATTTGAGCCACGTCAGCGCAGGCTGAGAGAGTTCTCTCAGCCTGCCGGCTGATATCCATTTTTCTCTCTCTCTCTCTCTCTCTCTCTATATATATATATATATATATATATATATATATATATATACATATACATATACATACATACATACAGAAATATGTATATCAGCCGGCAACTGAGAGTTTCTCTCAGCCTGCGGTGACGTGGCACATTATTTACCACACCAATAAGTTGCGGCCCGCCTATTGGAATAAGTGAAATTACTAAATACCACTCTGTAAAAGGTACTTGTCCCGCTATTGTCAGATTTAGGTTTTCCTTTTCCTGCCATAAAGTTTTTTCTAAAAATAGCGGTATCCGGATCAGGTTTTTTTTCTTTTTTCTTTTACTTTGCAGACCTAAATCTCTTTTTCTATTTTAATGTCGATGGCGGACCAAAACACTTCTCTGCCAATTCAGGTTGTCGTCGTCCCCGATCTCTATCTCCCGATCTGAATATGAATCATATATTATCTGATTCAACTTTCTCACAGAATATTGAAAGTATTGAAGGGTTGAGATCTTTGGATGTTGATCAAGAGGTTTTTATTTTATCTTTTTTTTCCGCAATTTCTTATATGTAAAAAATTTTGTGTAACGTATATGAAACTGCGACCTAGATTTCATTTTACAGAACAATATAATCACTTTTACTAAAGTATTTTTTCAGTAACAATGTCACAATTATGTTACCTGCGATCTCAGTCATAGTTATTTAATTTAATACACTAAATTGTAAGAACTATGACTACGGTCGCAGTATGTATTAAAACCATTTTTTCAGTAGCTAAAGCTATCTTTACAACTGCGACCTTAGTCGCAGTCCTATTTATTATAGTTCAGACTTATGATTTTCAATTATTTTTTATATACACTAAATTTTAAGAACTGCGACTTAAAGTCGCAGTATATATTAATGACAAATTTTCTCAGTTATTATTCACATTTTTTAAAAAAATATGGTCATACGGAGAACTGCGACTACGGTCGCAGTCTTTTATTCAGAAGTTACATCTATCTTTACAACTGCGACCTTAGTCGCAGTTTTATTTATTATAGTTCAGACGTGTGATTTTCAACTATTTCTATTTATTTAGTTTAATAATTTATTTTGTAGGATCTGAATTCACATGGAGAAATGTCTGAAAGCTCAGTTATTTTTTTAGCAAAACAGTTTTCCATAGACGATAAAGCATACAACTTCTGCAATTCTTATGCAAGGAACAGAGGTTTTGGCGTGAGAAGAAAATGAATAGATAAGTCACGGAGGCCTCCTCATGAAATTATTTGCAGAAAATTTTATTGCAATAAGGAAGGTGTGAAGAAGTTGTGCGACAAAAGACAAAATGGACTTGCAGTCAACTGTCGAATCGACACTAGAGTTGCATGTCCTGCTGAGATGCATGTGCGTATTCGTTTATTATTAGATCGAAGATTTTGGGTTGTCACAAAGTTTGTTGATTCTCATTCATATGAATTATCAAGCTCAGATAAGGTCCATCACTTTTACTCTCACTAGACACATCAATAAAAGATTAGCAAAAGTATTATGAGCAATTTGGTTGATGTAGAAATTCGCCCTTCAAATATTTTTCGTGTTGTTAATGCAATGAACCATGGAGAAGGTTATGAAGAAGTAAGCCCGCAACAAGTTATTGATTTTACTCGTCACCGTAGAAATAACATTTGCCATGAGTTTATTTCGATCATCAAATATTTTGAAGAAAAGGCCGAGTCCGATCCAGAATTTTTCTTTGCAAGTGGAGTTGATAATGCGGGCACACTTAGAATTATTTTTTTGGCTGATGGAAGAGCAATTTTCTCGTATTTGAGTTTTTGTGATGTGATTGTTTTGACACATCATACAAGGCTAATCACTTGAACCTGCCATTTGCTCCATTCACTGAAGTGAATCATCATCGACAGTCAATTTTGTTTGGCTGTGCATTGCTTGCGGATGAGCAGAGGAATACATTTTTTTGGCTATTCAATAAATGGCTCAAATGCATGCACGGAGTTGCGCCAAAAGTGATTATTACTGATCAAGATGCCCAGATCGGTGATGCCATCAAGATGGTTTTTCTAACTACTCGGCACCGGTACTGTTTTTGGCATGTACGGAAACATATTGCCGAGTAACAAATCCCGCTGACGAACAAGTATGGGGAAGATTTTTTCTCTGATTTCCATCTTTGGTACACCTCCCGTGATATAAGCACATGTGAGGAACGATGGAGATTGATGAAGAAAAAATATCATATAGAAAAAGAAGAAGACAGTTGGTTGTTGAAGATGTACAGATTGCGTCGAACTTGGTTAATGCTTATCAAAGGATATTTTCTGTGCTGGAATGACTACCAGTCAGAGGTCTGAGAGTATTACTTCCTTCTTTGATGATTTTGTGAATGCAAATATAAAACTAGTTGAGTTTGTCCACCAATACGATAAAGTTGTCGCTGCCCGCGTAGTTCTGAATCACAATAATACTTTCGGGGTTTGAATTCTGTGCCCAATTATACTTCGAATCCAAATGAGATACAAGTTTCAAAGTTGTATACCCTGAAAATTTTTCAGTTGTTTCAAAAGGAATGGGCAGTTGTAATGACACTCTTTTTAGAAGAGTGGGAACACGATGGACCTGGAGCAAAATATTTGGTTGGTGAATTTTCAGAATCAAAAGACACTTAGGAAAAGGTCAGTTATGAGAATTCTACTGAACTTAACGTGTCTTGTAGTTGCGCATTATTCGAAATAGAGGGTATCCTTTGTAAACATATTCTGTGCATTTTGTGGTGTAATTACATTACACATATATCAGAATCCTATATACTATAAAGATGAAGGTTGGATGCGTGTTACAAAAATATTGCAATTGAAAATGGCATTAGGCCTTTTCCCAATCAAGGTACTCAACGGATGGCTAGACTGTGGACACTGCGTTCCAAATTTAATGCAATTCTTGAAATGGTGGTCGATTCAGATATCTATCTTTTAAAGTTGATGCTGTTTTGGAACGATTTGCTGCAGAAACCAGTAATGAATACAAATTCAAGTAAGTAAATTATCAATCATCACAGTCTGAAACAAATATTGATTCCAGTGGATCCGTTGTGATTTTATGAGATGGTGAAGAATGAAATCACCTAGAGGGGGGTGAATAGGTGATAATGCTAATCAATGCATGTTTGGACACATATATTGCATAAATATTATAACATTCCTACATATATTCTGTAATGAATATTACAAATAACTTGTCTTAATGTCTTAATTCATGCAGGGTATGATATGGAGAAGATAATCATGAAATTTATCCAATTAAATTCAAAAGTTCAAAAGAAAAGGGATCGATTCAAATCCAAAGGTTATAGAAGCTATCTAATCTGAAAACTGAATATATCAGATAAGATAATATCATCTCATTTCAAAGAAAAAAATGAATTATTTGAAGACCCTATCTGTTTCGCTGAAGATAAATGAATATCTTATCAATTCTAGAAGACAAAAAGGATAAATGGATTGAGAGAAGATCAACGAATGAGATGAAGCAATCTAGATTCGGATTCAGGCTAAATACTGTTTAGTATTTTAATCCTAACTTTTACTACCGACAGTCAAATCTGATAATTCAAGATGCTACAGAAAGAAGACTTAAAGGGCTACAATTCTTCTGTTGATCACTTGTTCAAATTCTGTTCGTTGATAAGTAATATTCAACAATTAACACGCCAACGACCTGCAGATCAGAATTGAATTTCTGGATAAATCAAATCAAGTATGGAGATAAGGGAAGAATTCAAATTCAGAAATATCCAACTCTTCCTATCTTCATACGCATTCTATCCCTCTAGTTTTCTCCTATAAATACCCTCATACCTTGAAGGCAGAAAACACACTATCTCAGAGAGAGCTTTAGTTTAGGTTTTTCTTTTCTTCTTCAATGTAATTTTTATTTTTTTATTTTATTTTTAGGCTAGAGAGAGTTACATGATCAAAAGAGAGAAAGAGTTATTGTAGAGTAACACTATTGTAACTTTTCTTCAAGAAGCTTATATTGAAGGTGACAATCAATGGAGGTTTCCCACTTTTCTTCGTTGTGCTAAATCTCGTTGAAGCCTTTCTTTTCTTTATCTTTTCTACTACTTTGCTTTACTCGATGCTAAGGTAAATTTCATTTATGGTTCAACAGTAGAGGTAAATATTCTTCTTTTATTTCTTTTTATTCTAATCTTTGCATCACACTTTTCTTTATCTCTTTTTGGTTCCTTTTCTTTTATAGATAAAACAACGATACCATCATCTCTTCTTCTATCATCTTCTTCTTAACTTAACATTTTTATTTTCTTTTTATAAACTGAGAAGATAAGTATTAGCTAATTTTGGTAAATTAAAAGAAGAAACTTACATAATGCTTCCATCGCTGTCCCTCCCTGTGGATCACGACCCGTTAGCCCTAGGCTACACGGTAGAATTGAGGACCTAGCACTGTTCTAAATTTCTGTATTTTTTTTGCAGGTTTGGCTCGATCAAAATTTTGGCGCCGTTGCCGGAGAGGGACAGTAAGTTTTCTTTCTTCTTGATTTACTTTAACAGTTTTACTCTTTTTCTTTTTGATGTACAGAGGCTAATTATAGAAAACTAGGAACTGCAGTGGACATATTGCTACTCTGTACCTCTGCCCAAGAAGACAGAGCATCAGAGCCCACAACTGTGGTGAACTACTAACTGTAATCTCTTGTAGGTTGCTTTACATAGATTAACTCTCTGCAGTTATTAGTTTATCTGTTTAACTCACTCTGTACATATTTCTAATCAACAGTAACTTGTTGCTTTGTAAATGCTAAAAAACGTTTAGACTCTTGCATCTTAGGGCATTTGTCTATTTTGTTTCTTTACATTACTGTTGAAGAGTGCTGGAGCAAAGGTATGTGTGCATTGCATATAGTTTAGGAAACATATTTTGAGTGATTCATATTGCTTAAATGTTACCTTTTGCTTTATACTTGTACACTACACTAAAAAGACTAAGGGTATATCCTTAAACAAGATAAGGTGGGGAAGTCATTACTCTTCCTTAGCCCAAAAACTATCTCCTCACTCACTAATCCAGCCTAACATAAAATTGAGTAGACATTGGCCCTTGGGACATCTCGGACTCAAATAGGGATTGACCTAAGGGGAAAGTTGTTAGAAGTTGACTCTTGCCAAATCGGTGTCTAAGGTTGGGGATTGAGGGGCGAAACCCCGAAGGCTGGTGGTTTGACATAATTAGGCCCGTTGCTTAGGCACGGATACCTCCCACCAATCTTGCCCCTACCTGGCCGATTAACTTGTGGTCAGGTTCTACAATATACCTCCTGTGGATAATCAACAGTTAGGAGTCGTCTAGGTCTAAGCTCTACACTAACATAGGCTAGATTTTTCTTTATTTTCTTGTTTGTTTATTTGTTTGTTTTTTCTTGTTCTTGTGAAAATGGATTATAATTACAATTATTCTGATTATAACTTAAATCCATATTTCAACCCAACCTCTTTCAATTCGGATATTACCAACCCGGCATTACATAACTCTAACTAACCAAGTATGCCAGATTGGTCTTATCCGAATCAATATATGCCCCAATCCCAGTACTATGAATAAGAATGGAACAATCATCACCACTCTTCACTGAGTCAGTGGGGATACAACTCCCTTGAGTCTTACTATCAACAACCTTACCAACAAACAGCTTCATATAATCCATACCAAGACCAACCTATAGAAGAGAAGTCTTCTTTAGAAAAGACATTTGAAGCCTTCCTTAAGTCCACACGACAAGTACAAATCATAGAAGACTCAATTCTCTCAAATAATTCCCAAATCCAAGATCCTTACTCTAATTTTCAAGTCCAACCACAACAAGAAGAACCTCTTGACTTAGAAAAGAATATGGAATTCATGATTCAGTCCCAAAATGATTGTATTCAATCCCAAATGGATCGTCTCCAATCTCTCAATAGGTTAGAAGCAAAAGTGAGTCATTTGGTCAAAACAATTAATGATAGGAATGAGGAAACTCTACCTAACACATTTTCGATCACTCCTGATTCTCCTAGCCATATTGACGAAGAATCATGGTATCTTGGAGATTTTAACCAAGATTCGATTTCACCATATAATTTTGAACTTGACCAATATCAACCCATAGATAAATTGGCAAGTTTTCATTTCAATGAGATTGAACTTGAAGATGAATGTGATACCCCAATATTGTGATTCAGTTCCACTTTTTGAATCAATGCTGACTCCAATTTTCTTACCCGATTTGCACTCAATTCCGAAGCCAACACTGATTCCTATCCCCGTAGAGCTTGAACATGAACCAACTATATTGGATAGTCATATTCCATTGTTGAAAAATAAATGTGAACTTGAATTCTATGATTTGGATCAAATCCATGAACCAACTCCGACTCTCGAACCTAAACTTGATTTGAGTTTTATTCCCGATTAGTATCGGTTCCCATTCCCTTCATTGTTGAGCCCAAATCATCCATTCCACAAAATCACATTCCGTTGTTGGACCAAGGTTTAGATCAATATGACTCTGTGATGATATCCCAAGACTGGTCATATAACCGGAAAAAATTTCATGCTAGGATCTTGCATGATCCTATTCATATTGGGGATTATAAAAATGTTAATAAGAAAGAGGTGATGAAAGGTGGGTTTCATGAAAATCCACAATATCTAGATTGGATAGAAACCTTTGGCCCAATAAGACCACCACCGGAACCACCACCTTGAGGTGAAAAATTTCCTTCCCTTTCTCCTTTTTCATGTATTATTGCATTTCATTCATACATTGAGGACAATGCATGAGTTAGTGTGGGGGAGGGTTTACTAACATCTAACTTTACTAATTTTAAAAAAAATTTAAAACTTTTTGAAAAGAAAATAATACTTTGATTTATTTTTGTAAAAAATTAAGTTAATTTTAAGGAATAAGAGGATCATAATTAGGATTTCTTTTACTTGGTCAAAATAAAATTATTTGTTGATTTTGAGGCTAGGAAGAAAAATTGAAAAAGTAATTTAGTCTTAATTTTTATCTTGATGAAATATGCATACTTTATACACTTACATACTTAGGGTTCAAAAACAAAGATTCTTATGCCTTATAAAAAAAAGAAAAAAAAGAAAAAAAAGGGAAGAATAAATATATATATATATATAATAAGAATCCTCTGATTAAGCTGGATTTTTGTGCCTCATAAAGCATGACTATTCATGCCTAAAAGTGGTTCATATCACCAAATAAATTCTTAGTTTTGTAGCCTTGTTTGCTCGAGTCCTAAGTCCTTGGGCTGTTTTCTCACCCGGTGCCCTAAAACCGTCTGGTTTGGGAGTCACCGACTAAGGCTCGTTACATGGGCGAATTAGAAAGCCTAATAGAGCTAAGGGATATTACCGCCATAAATTAAAAAAAGAAAAAGAAAAAAGAAAAAAAAGAAAGAAAATAATAAGGCATAAGAGTTTGAGTTGATGAATCCTGAGCCAAATTTTCATGGTCACAAAATGCATATGACTTAGGGTAAAATAATAGACTAAATGAGAAATACAATTTTAATCCTTACCTTGATTGAAAGCAAGTTTTCGAATAAAAACTAAGTTTAGGAATGACTAAATTTTGATAATCCTATGACTTATAGATTACTTGAAATTTTACATTAATACTTCAAATATTTTTTCCTTTCAAAAATGCGTTTAAAAAAAAAAAATACTAACAATTCATTTCTTTTTCTTCATGAATTTTGTGGGTGCAATCTACTGAAAATCCTCACGAGACAAAACTCGTCCCCTAGGGGTAACCTAGAGGTTTAACGGCTTGTTGCACGTGCTAAGTGCAACCGTAATTCCTACGAAAGTGAGTTAGTTTAGTTTTTCTTCTCTCTTTATTTGCTCGAGGACGAGCAAAAGATAAGTGTGGGGGTGTGTTTGGACACATATATTGCATAAATATTATAACATTCCTACATATGTTCTGTAATGAATATTACAAATAACTTGTCTTAATGTCTTAATTCATGCAGGGTATGATATGGAGAAGATAATCATGAAATTTATCCAATTAAATTCAAAAGTTCAAAGAAAAGGGATCGATTCAAATCCAAAGGTTATACAAGCTATCTTATCTGAAAACTGAATATATCAGATAAGATAATATCATCTCATTTCAAGGAAAAAAATGAATTATTTGAAGACCCTATCTGTTTCGCTGAAGATAAATGAATATCTTATCAATTCTAGAAGACAAAGAGGATAAATGGATTGAGAGAAGATCAACGGATGAGATGAAGCAATCTAGATTCGGATTCAGGCTAGATACCGTTTAGTATTTTAATCATAACTTTCACTACCGACGGTCAAATCTGATAATTCAAGATGCTACAGAAAGAAAACTTAAAGGGCTACAATTCTTCTGTTGATCACTCGTTCAAATTCTATTAGTTGGTAAGTGATATTCAGTAATTAACACGCCAACGGCCTGCAGATCAGAATTGAATTTCTGGATAAATCAAATCAAGTTTGGAGATAAGGGAAGAATTCAAATTCAGAAATATCTAACTCTTTCTATCTTCATACGCATTCTATCCCTCTAGTTTTCTGCTATAAATACCCTCATACCTCGAAGGCAGAAAACGCACTATCTCAGAGAGAGCTTTAGTTTAGGTTTTTCTTTTCTTCTTCAATGTAATTTTTATTTTTTTATTTTTTTTAGGCTAGAGAGAGTTACATGATCAAAAGAGAGAAAGAGTTATTGTAGAGTGACACTATTATAATCTTTTCTTCAAGAAGCTTATATTGAAGATGACAATCAATGGAGGTTTCCCACTTTTCTTCGCTGTGCTCAATCTCGCCGAAGCCTTTCTTTTCTTTATTCTTTTCTACTACTTTGCTTTACTCGATGCTAAGGTAAATTTTATTTATGGTTCAACAGTAGAGGTAAATATTCTTCTTTTATTTCTTTTTATTTCTAATCTTTGCATCACACTTTTCTTTATCTCTTTTTGGTTCCTTTTCTTTTATAGATAAAACAACAACGATACCATCATCTCTTCTTCTACCATCTTCTTCTTAACTTAACATTTTTATTTTCTTTTTATAAACTGAGAAGATAAGTATTAGCTAATTTTGGTAAATTAAAAGAAGAAACTTACATAACGCTTCCATCGCTGTCACTCCCCGTGGTTCACGACCCGTTAGCCCTAGGCTACACGGTAGAATTGAGGACCTGGCACTGTTCTAAATTTCTGTATTTTTTGTGCAGGTTTGGCTCGATCAATGCACAAATTTAAAAATAAGATGATGCAATGATCACTCAAAGAAAGATTAGAAGCCGAATACCCCGTGAAGGGCTCTGAACTCCTTCCTCGTGATTCCTCTAGATAAGAGTTTGAGGTACGCAATGCAATCTTATTGTGAGAGTATAGATCGATAATATATGAATAAAAGAAAAGCAAGTAAATAACACAAGTAACCAATCACAAACACAGAGATTTGTTTCGAGGTTCGAGCACCCAGCTCTACGTCCCCGCCTTCACCCAGAAGGATTTTCAATCCACTAGAAATTTCACAAAGGATTACAACCACTAGGGAGTACCCAACTCCTCAATCACACTCCTCTAGTTCAGAAGTAGTGGAGCCACAAATACAATAATCACTTGGTGATTAAAAGACCACAAACCCTCTTTTAAAAAACTTTTCTTTACAAAACCCTAGAGAATAATGTATAGGATTGAAGCTCAAGGTTTGTAAGTGAAAAATAAAACAAAGTAGAAGAGAGTTTTGATTCAAAAACTTCAGAGAAAATCAGATATTAGAGCACAAAAACTGAGAATAAAAACTTCTTTCAAGAATACTCAAGCTTTGATTTCTTTTGCAAATGTTGTTGTAATACTCCTCAACCCCATCCACCCCTATTTATAGGATATAGGTAGGGATTAAAGGGTAAACAATAATTTTGACTAATCAGGAAAGATAAGACAAAAAATCAGCCATAAACCTCGTTTGGAGAATAAAAACATGTCTTAAATCTTGTTTAAAAAACTAGTCGTTTGGCTGTTAATACACTCACGGTCGACAGGCCGGTCGACCGATTTTCAAAATCTTTTGATCGTTGGCAGGCCCTGATCGACCGCCCGGTCGACCGTTCCAAACAGAGAGTTGGGTGCAGTCAGTCAGTCAAAGCTCGATCGCCCGACATGGGGTCCGGTCGACCGCCCGGTCGACCGGATAACGTGCACACATGCACGCACCCAACAGTCAGAACTGCGATCGACCGCTCGGTCGACCGTTCTGACCTGTAATAGAGCCGGTCGACTGTCCGATCGACCGCAACAGGTCAAAACAGTTTTTTTGTTTTTGAGGAAATATTTTTGAAGATAAGTTTATTTTCAAAAAATATTTTTGTCAAGACTTTGTAAAACACAATAAACTGAGTTTGTAAATACTTGAAATAGGTCTACTAAAGTATTTTACACAAGAAATAAAAATAATCTTTTGAAAACACGTGCAATTTTGTGTGTGTGGCGAATTTGAGCTTCAACACTATATACTATCCTTTAACAAACTAAAATATAAAAAACTATATAGGAAGGTGTCTCTGAACCGCGTTGCTGAGCTAGAACCTCCTCTCCTATAAAAGAGTCCTCTTGCAACATCAACCTTTCAATATGCTTTAAGCGCCAATAACCTTGCAACATGCTTAAAACCATCAAGACTTGTACAAACCTAAAATTCATTCTAGAATCTTTATTAGTACCAAATAGCTTCTATATGTTTTGTTATCATCAAAACATATATAAATGGAGAGTGTAACATTTTGGGCCAACAATCTCCCCCTTTTTGATGATGACAAAACATATAAGCTATAACGCAAGATATAAAAGGGAAGTAAAAACTCCCCCTCAAATAATGCTATATTAAACAAGTATAAAACAACTTATTATAAGAGAATTTTTGAAAACACCAAACATAAACACCAAACATAAAGCCAAACATCATAAAGCCAAACATAGAACATAGCATAAAGCCAAACATAAATAAACACTACACTATAGCAAAACAAACAACATATATGCAAAACAAACAACACATATTTCTCCTCCTTTTTGTCATACATCAAAAAGAGATATGGTAGTAAGAAAACTTCCTTATTTAACAACTCAAACATTAAGTTCACCACATATAAAAGAAAATCTATTGTAGTCAAGTGGTTTAGTGAAAATATCGGCAAGTTGAAAATCAGAAGAAACATAATCAATATTAATATCACGTTTCTCAAAATGATCTCTAAGGAAGTGATATCGAATATCAATGTGCTTGGTCTTACTATATTGATTTGCATCTTAGTCATATGAATAGTACTAGTATTATCACAAAATATTTTAATATGGTCATAATGCAAATCATAATCAAGGAGAGTATGTTTCATCCAAAGGACTTGAGCACAACAAGCCCCCACCGCAACATATTCTGCCTCGGCGGTTGAGAGGGCTACCGAATTTTGTTTCTTAGAAGATCATGAAATAAGACAATTACTAAGAAATTGACATGTTCCACTAGTACTCTTCCTATCCACTCTACAACCCGCATAATCGGCATCCGAAAAACTCGTCATTGAGAATTCTCTGGTCTTCGGATACTATAGACCCATTCCAATAGTGCCCTTAACATAACGAATAATGCATTTTACCGCAATTAAATGAGATTCTTTAGGACAAGATTGGAATCTAGCACAAAGACACACACTAAACATAATATTCGACCTACTAGCCGTTAAATACAACAAACTACCAATCATGCTTCTATATAATTTTATGTCAACACACTTACCTTGGTCATCCTTATCAAGCTTGGTGGTGGTGGACATGAGAGTGTTGCAAATTTTTGAGTCTTCAAGCCCAAATTTCTTGATGAGTTCCTTGGAGTACTTGGCTTGACATATAAAAATCTCATCACGCATTTGCTTGATTTGGAGTCCAACCCATCAATGACATCTCAAATTCACGTTGCATACATTGTTCAAACTCCTTGCAAAGTAATTCATTAGTAGAACCAAAGATTATATCATCAACATATATTTGTACTATAAGAATATCACTACCAACATGTTTAGTAAATAATGTGGTGTCTATTTTGCCTTTAACAAAATCATTTGATAGAAGAAAACTAGAAAGCCTTTCATACCAAGCTCTTAGAGCTTGTTTTAAACCATGCAACGCTTTATCTAGTTTGAAAAAAATTTGGATGTATATGATCCACAAAACTGGGGGTTATTCAACATATACTTCCTCATCAATAAAACCATTTAAAAATGCACTTTTTACATCCATTTGAAAAAGTTTAAAATTTTTATAAGATGCATAAGCTAGTGTGATCCGTATGGCTTCTAGCCGTGCTACGGGTGCAAAGGTCTCCTCAAAGTCGATTCCTTCAACTTGAGTGTAACCTTGAGCCACTAACCTAGCCTTATTCCTAACAACATTTCCTAATTCATCCAACTTGTTCCTAAAAATTCACTTAGTACCAATTATTAGTCTATCATGGGGTCTAGGAATAAGGTGCCAAACTTGGTTGCGCTCAAATTGATTGAGCTCTTCTTGCATAGCGAGCAACCAATATGAGTCATCCTCGGCTTCGAGAATGTTTTTGGGTTCAAAATGAGATATGAATGCATGATGCCCACACAAATCATGAAGTTTGGAGCGAGTGGTTACCCCTTTGATACATCACCTATGATGAGATCTTTGGGATAATTTGAGGCATATCTCCAATCTTTAGGAAGTGGTTGTGATTGTTCCACTTCATCCTTTTGAACTTCACCAATAGGTTCTTGCTTGTCTTCTTGGATGGGTGAGTCCTTCAAGGATATTTTCTCCATGTTCTCACCTAATGAGTCAATCTCTACAACATTCTCAACAATTGCATTAGATTTTTCAAATTTAACATGCACACTCTATATGCTTTGCTAGAAGTAGAATAGCCAATAAAGATTGCTTCATAAGCCTTGGTATCAAATTTACCCAAATTATCTTTGTTGTTCAAAACAAAACACTTGCATCCAAAAACTTTAAAGTATGAAACATTTGGTTTTCTTAAATGATAAATTTCAAAAGAAGTTTTGAAAGTATTTTTACACAAATAAATTCGGTTGGATATGTAGCATGAGGTGTTTACGGCCTCGGCCTATAAGTATTGAGCGAGCCCGAATTCACTTATCATAGTTCTAGTCATTTCTTGAAGAGTTATATTTTTTCGTTCAACTACTCCATTTTGTTGTGGAGCTCTAGAATATGACAATTCATGCTTAATTCCTTTTTCATCACAATAAGTCATGAAGAGTTGGTTGACAAACTCACCACCTCTATCACTTATGCGTAAAATTGAAAAACTTTTTTCTTTTTCAACCCATTTTCGAAAAATCTTAAAATGCGAAAAAGTTTGATCTTTATGCTCCAAAAAGAAAACCTAAGTGAAACGAGAGAAATCATCGACTAAAACAAAAAAAATATCTATTTTCATTTAAGCTTTTAGTTTTAGTTGGTTCAAAAAGATCCATGTGAATCAATTCTAATGGCCTAGATGTCATGATATCCTTGATTGGTTTGAAAGAAGACTTGGTTTGTTTCCCAAGTTGGCATGCACCACAAATGCGGTCTTTTTCAAACTTCAAATAAGGAATACTCTTCACCAATTCCTTAGAATTTATTCTAGCAAGATGATCAAAAGAAGCATGGCCTAATCTTCTATGCCATAACCATGAAATCTCATCAAAAGCATTTAAACATTTTGTAGAGCAATTCAAATTAAGCATATCAATAATATAGACATTTTTTTCACAAAATCCAGTGAGAATACATTCATTGATTTTACTATCAAAAATTTTGCAAGAAGATTCATCAAAAATAACTTTGAGATCACGATCACCTAGTTAACTAATACTAAGCAAATTATGTTCAAGCCTATCAACAAAAGCTACATTTTCAATTAAAGGAGATGCACCAATCTTAATGTTACCTATACCGATGATGGTGCCCTTGGAGTCATCTCCGAAGGTGACGGTGCCACCTTCAACGTACCTCAATAGGGTTGCGAAATTGTTGATGTCCCATTGTCATATGTCTTGAGAAACCACTATCAAGGGACCACCGCTCCTTACGTCTTGGAGTCTTGGTATGTACTTATATTAAATAATTTAAGGCTTGATTTTGGTACCCATATTTTCTTGGGTCCTAAAGCGTTAGTGTTTCGAACCCAAACAAGATTATTGGTACTATTTATATAATCATAACAAAATTTAGCTAAATGACCATTTCGGCCACAATAAGTACATTTATAAATTCTTCCATATTTAAAGGCATAATGAGCATGTGGCTTATGAATATGTGATTTATGAGCATGAGATGTTTTGCATGATTAACATGTGAAGTGTTAGCATGATGAACATGTGGAGTTTTAGCATGAGATGTTTTATCATGTTTAGCATAAGGAGAATGCATGTGCTTCTTTGAAAACAATTCTTCTAGTTTAGTATTGTTAAAAGCACATTCTTTTAAAACATTTCCCAAATCATTTATTCTAGATTTTAACATAGAAAACTCATTTTCATCAATTTTAGGATGTTTAGCTTTGCAAGCAACTCTATAGGCATCAAAATCTCTTTTAGTTGAAATAAGAGTAGAAGATAATTCATCTTTTTCTTTTGAATAAATAGCAATTTGATTTTTAAGCAATTCATTTTCCTTTTTCAATTTTAAACAATCTTCCTTTTTAGAATCAAAACTTCCTGAAATTTCAATGAAAGCTTGTAATAATAATTCTTTACTTATTTCACTATCATCATGTGGTCGGTAGTTACCTTAGGTGTGTTTGTCATGAAACACACATTGGCCGTGTCAACTTCATCTTCGGATTCACTTTCTGAGTCCCAAGTGGCTTGTACACCTTCTTTTCAAACGGCTTCTCTTGCTTCAAGGAGGAAGATATCTTTTTCTTGAAATCTGGACAATCGGCCATGATGTGTCCGGGTTTTCGACAGTTGTAGCATATGATCTTTTTCTCCTTCTTCCTTTCCCATCGCCTTCTATGGTTGAGCTTATTCTTGCGGTACATTCTTTTTACATTTCTCACAAGAAGAGATAGCTCTTCATCATCTTCTTCATCTTCTTCATCATCGTTGTTGGTGGAGGTAGACTTGAAAGCTATAGACTTTTTCTTTTGAGGCGCAGCTTCTTCTCTAGCCTTCTTCTCCATCTCATGAGTCTTAAGATTTCCAATAAGACTTATGAGCTCCATCTCGTCATTGTCATTTAATTCCTTCAAGGTGGTAGCTTTGATTTCCCATGAAGAAGGGAGAGCACGAATCACCTTATGCACCTTTTGGTCGTTACTGATTTCATCACCTAGAGAAGCAAGAGCATTTGTAATCTTAGTAAACTTAGTAATCATATCATCAATAGATTCATTTTTTTGCATTTTAAAACTTTCATATTGGGAATGCAAGAGATCTATTATAGCTTTCCTGACTTGTGATGTTCCCTCATGAGTGACCAATAAGTGTTGCCAAATCTTATAGGCGGACTTGCAATGGATAACCCGTGTTAAGTCATCCTCATTCAATGCTAAAAGTAGGGCATTTTGAGCCTTCGAATTAGCCTCAAATTCCTTGGAAGTAAGATCGGATCAAGTGTCCTCGTCACTTTCGGGTTTACTAAAAGGCTTGGTCAAAGATTTAGCAACTAGGCTACCTAGAGATTGTAGAAAAATATTAATCCTAACTTTTCATATGGGAAAGTTGAGTCCATCAAATTTGGGAAGGGTCTTAATATTATCGGCCATCTTTACTAGTGTATGAATGAAGATATGAAAATAGTGATTAGCAATTTATAGGATCTCTCTAAGGATGTGAAGCTAAAAATTAGAGTCCTAGCTCTGATACCAATTGAAATCACCTAGAGGGGGGTAAATAGGTGATAATGCTAATCAATGCACAAATTTAAAAATGAGATGATGCAACGATCACTCAAAATAAGATTAGAAGCCGAATACCCCGTGAAGGGCTCTGAACTCCTTCCTCGTGATTCCTCTAAATAAGAGCTTGAGGTGCGCAATGCAATCTTGTTGTGAGAGTATAGATCGACAATATATGAATGAAATAAAAGCAAGTAAATAACACAAGTAAACCAATCGCAAACACAGAGATTTGTTTCGAGGTTCGAGCACCCAGCTCTACGTCCCCGCCTTCACCCAGAAGGATTTCCGATCCACTAGAAATTCCACAAAGGATTATAACCACTAGGGAGTACCCAACTCCTCAATCACACTCCTCTAGTTCAGAGGTAGTGGAGCCACAAATACAATAATCACTTGGTAATCAAAAGACCACAAACCCTCTTTTGAAACACTTTTCTTTACAAAACCCTAGAGAATAATGTATAGGATTGAAGCTCAAGGTTTGTAAGTGAAAAATAAACAAAGTAGAAGAGAGTTTTGATTCAAAAACTTCAGAGAAAAATCAGAGATTAGAGCACAAAAACTGAGAATAAAAACTTCTTTCAAGAATACTCAAGCTTTGATTTTTTTTGCAAATGTTGTTGTAATACTCCTCAACCCATCCACCCCTATTTATAGGATATAGGTAGGATTAAAGGGTAAACAATAAATTTGACTAATTAGGAAAGATAAGATAAAAAACCAGTCATAAACCTCATTTGGAGAATAAAAATACGTTTTAAATCATGTTTAAAAAACTAGCCGTTTGGCTGTTAATACACTCACGGTCAACCGACCGGTCGACCAGTTTTCAAAATCTTTTGACCGTTGGCAGGCCCCGGTCGACCGCCCGGTCGACCGTCCCAAACAGAGAGTTGGGTGCAGTCAGTCGGTCGAAACTCGGTCGCTCGACATGGGGTCCGGTCGACCGCCCGGTCGACCGGATAACGTGCACACATGCACGCACCCAACGGTCGCAGATCATATTTGACTATATTTGATAGTGACTTTTGTCGCAATTAGCAGTTTTACAATGAGGAGTGCATTTTCGTAACTACGACCAAAGTCGCGATTTATCAATCACGGGAAAGTTGTTGTTGCTTTTCAAGTGTTACCTGTCTCTTGTTCTATTGTCAGATGTTGTACTTTATAATAATATTTGAATACAGTAAAATATTACTTTAAAAATCCACTGCGACAATATTGGCGTATATGTTGTATTTTAGTTCATTGAACATAGACGCGACCAAAGTCACAGTTCATATTTGACTATATTTGACATCGACTTGCAATTACCAGTTTTAGAATGAGGAGTGTATTTTCATAACTGCGACCAAAGTCGCAGTTTATCTTTCAGGAAAAATTTGGATGGTTTAATTCTCAAGTTCTAAATGAATTATTACATTAAGATTTTTAATTATATTGCCAGTTTAATATGTTGAGATATGGTTATAATTAAATTTTATATTGTGACAATTGGACCTTTTCAATTTTACACTGCGACCTTTATCATAGTTAAGATTATACAGTTAAATTAGCCATTTATTTATCTTCAGTCGCTGATATTATTTTTTTGGGTACTGCGACATTAGTCGTAGTGTATCCCATTTTATGTAATTTTAACATTTTTGTGACTTAAACATTGGATCACATTGTTGACATGTAAGTTTGACATAATCTATTAAAATTTGCCACCGTAGTTCCATATTCCAATAACCATAAGAATTAAATTAGTGAAAAAGTGTGAACAGTAAAATTAAATTATAAAAAAATTAATAATTAACATAATTAAAATACAAAACAGGCTTAAATTGCCTAAAAATACTTATTTAAAAGGACTAATCTAGTCGTCCTCGTCATCACCATCATAATCAGATTCATCATCCCTATTATGACTGTGATTGTCTTCCGTATTGCTTTCCTCCTCTTTCTCCTCATTACCGTCACTCTCCTCTTCGCTTTCTTCTTCTTCACAGCGGTATTTCATTTCACCCATGAACTTGCAGAACGGGTCATCTGTATCAAGATCATTCCCTGACCGTAGCGAGGGAACGTATTAGAACTATACATCCAATCATCATTAGATGAATGGCTTCTTTCTGGTGAAGATGGTGGAGAAGATATTTTTGAATCTTTTTTAGAAAATTGTAAGAGATGAATTTCAGAAATGTAATTGAGTCTGTTTGTTATTTTCTAATGGATACCCTTAATATATAAATAATTCAGGAATTCCAAAAGGTTTATGCTCTCAAACGACGTGAACATGGAGTAAATTTATTATCTGTCTTTTTTTGAAAAGTGTATACTTTTCAAGTGACTGTTTCATTTTTGAAAATCGGTTAAAAGTTAATATATTTCGAGATGCAGTTATTTTTTTACTTTGAATACGGCAAGACTATTATTATTTTAGTTTTCTTACGGTAAAAAAAGACAGGGACAATCATGTTTACTTTTCATGAAATTAATTATTTTAATAAAATTTAAAACATATATCATTATGTATATAAGAACTTTGCAGTTCCCAATTGGGCAATGCGACCATGGTCGTAGTGCGATCTAGAATATGATTCTTTAACTGCGATCGTTGTCTCTCTTATATTTAAAGAATTCTAATAAATAGATATATTTTTGACAGACGAATTTATGCGTACTACGAGTCGATACAGCCTCCTAGTTCATGACTGCGACTTTGATTGCAGTACAAATTCTGAACTCATTATTTGTTTTTAATATCACTGTGACCTAAGTAACATTCACCCTGTTACATCTATAGAATGGAAATAAGGAAATCTCAGTAGATTGTATAACAAATGAATAAAAATGTATACAAATTATATTAAAAATTCGAACAGACCTGCTTTACAAATAGGATACATTTATAATGAAAAAATGATGTATATGAATGAATTAACAATATTGTAATTAAAAATTAAGTCAAATTTCAATCTTCAAATACCATTCTTCTTATTAATTCTATTTCTTCATCCTAACTTTTCTCTTTGTCTGCGAGTAACATGTATGCAAGCTCGCTTCTCAGTCTCTGTACATCGGCCGCCGTCACAGTATCAACTGTTGATGGAGTACCAAATGCTATACTTTCAACATACTTGCATACATATACAACGAAATCATCACTGAAAATTGTACAGGAAAAAATTATATGAGATTAGATATTTACGATAAATAAGTAGAAAATATCTTGGATAAATGTCATAAGAAAAATAGACCTGTTTGCCTGTTGGGCATATCTTGCATATTTTATATATGTTTTTTCAACCTTTTATTAAAATTAATTTCAAAATTTGTAATAATCTTTCTTTCTGTATTGTCGATAGAAAAAATATCAATATCAATCAAATTAAATACAAATATTCAGTAATTGCAAGATTAAATTTAACTCACCATTGTTCTTACATCTGTTTGATAAAGCTTTATTATATTACTTGATTTTCCACTGGGATCAAAGAGTTGTAAAAAAAATCTACTCTTTCATATGGCAATCAAATACTAATAAGGTCCAGTGAAATCCAGCTTCCTTTGCACTTTGTTTGTGATTGATCGGGAAGAACATGTAATGCACATCTCTTGTCCAGTTTCTCAATAATTGCTTGATGAGATAATCTTCCAGATTTCTATTTTTAGATACAACACCGTGCTGTAAAAACCAAAATAAATTCAAAGATTTATATATTTAATAATAAAATGCAATCAAATTATCAAAAACGACATAAAAATCAGATTCGATACCAAAGCCGCAGTTCTCTATGCCTGCGTCGCAGTAAATCTTTAACCAAGTATATTTTTATTGCTACTCTTGTTACAGTTTGATTAATTCTGCCAAGAAAACTAACTGGACTAAGGTCGCTGTGTTGTTATTGTTAATTAATTTTTTGGCTACGATCTTGATCGCATTCAATAGTATTCAGGCTTAATTTTTTAGGATTACTAAGCAACTACGACTGCGACTAAGGTCGCAACCATCATTATTCAGCTTAATTTTTAGGATTAATTAATAACTGCGACTGCGACAAAGGTCGCAACCATCATTATTCAGCTTAATTTTTATGATTAATTAATAACTACGACTGTGACCAAAGTCGCTGTGTTGTTATTGTTAAATAATATGTTGGTTGTGACTGCGATCAAGGTCACATCCATTATTATTCAGCTTCATTTTTTAGGATTAATTAGCAATTATGACTGCGACCTGGGTCACAGTAAATTTATTATGCCTTATCATCAGTAAATGAGACTAGTAGAATTTTTAACCATAAAAATTATAAATTATTACATTGAGTAAAAAATTGATGTTTTAATTAACTATAAAGGAGAAAATAGATGTTTACTCAAGTTTCGCTGTAAAAGAATATACTTTTTAATCCTCTTCTCTTCTCTAGATGCTTCATGTAGAAATGAATTATATTGGCATCTAAATTTCTACTGAACATCAGGTCATCTATATCATTTTTTGCAACCATTATTTCATTTTCAAGATCCTGATATGCAATAGCACTGCAAAAAAATCAAAAAGAGTTAATAATTAAAATGTCATTACATAAATATCTTATATTTTTGATGTAATTTTAAATAAAATGAATAAAATTACTCAGAGGAGGCTTTGTCCAAGAATTTTTTGATGAGGGCTTGTTTATGTGGCTGTAGAATTCTATATGCAGTGGTTTCATTCAATTCCCTACTTTTTGGTTGAGTGTCTGCATTTTTTGCCTCGTCGAAACCAGGGGCAGAAGTCTGAGCCGCAGGCTATGGAAGAGGATTTTCAATAGTTTTCTTTTTTTTGTTTTGAATAAATGAACCGAATTCATTACGATCTCTCTCAGTGTGCTTGCGTTCTTTGACTCCCCTTTCTATCGTTCCTTTAGAGGAATCCAAAACTTCTCCTTTTAATGCTTGCTTCTGAGCCGGAGCATGTTCTTGATTTTTTTCATCAGAAGCTTTGTCTTTTTGAATTTCAAGTATTATTTGAGTTAAATTTAAAGTAAAAGTGGGGAAATGTTCCCCAGCAATACTTACTTCGAATTCAAATCGTTTGAAATCCTCCTCTTCCTTTTTCTTCTGCTCTTCCGCCTTCTTTTTCATTTGTTCTCTTATCCTTTTTTGCTTCTTCTCCTCTTGATTTTTCCTCTTTTGCTCTGCTTCATTCATCCTCCTCTTCTTTATCTCCTCTTCCTCCTTCCTTTTTCTCTCCTTTTCTTTCATCCTCTCCTTCTCCTTCTCCTCCTACTCTTTCCTCCTCTTCTCCTCTTTTAGAATTTTACGATTTTTCTCCTCCTCCTTCTTCAACTGCCTCTTCTTCTCCTCCTCTTCCTTCCTCCTCTTCTCCTTCTCCTGCTCCTTCTTTTCCTTCCTCCTCTTCTCCTTCTCCTGCTCCTCCTTCTCCTTTTTCCTCCTGTCCTCCTCCTCCTTAGCAGCAGTGGCTGATCTCAGCAGCTCTTCTCTTCTTCCTTCACTTTTAATTTCTTTTGCTGCTTTTTAAGTTTTCTTTTCTCTCTTCTTTCTCTTCTTTTTGCCTTTAATTCATCCTTGAGAGTTTTTTCATCCTCCATTTTTTTAATTTTTCTTTCTAGCTCAAAAATATATGCTCTCAAGTACTTTTTTTTATTCCTCAAAGTTTCTATTTCTTCAGCTTGTTCATCCCGTGGTGCTGGCAAATAACCTGCAATAGTTGATTCTTGTTCACGCGTTGATTCCTCAACTATTTCGATAGGCTCTGGTTCTGTCTCCGTTGGGATGTTAGCTTCAATATTTATATCTTCTTGTTCTCCTTCATCATCATCATCTTCTTCTTCATCTTCAACAGGAAGGCCAATCATATTTTTTTTCTTCATTTGAAATGTTGGCCATTTGATAAAAAAATTAGAAAAATAATATAAACTGCGATGTTAGACGAATCTGTTAATTATATCGTAGTAAAATGAAACTTGTACTAGAATCGCTATCAAGGAAACTGTGATCTTGGTCGCAGTCTTAAACTTTAAATCAGCCAAATAAATCAGTACTGCGATCAAGGAAATAAAATAGCTACGACAATGGTCGCACTTTACTTATAATGAGCTATCAAGAAAATGCGACTTTGGTCGCACACCATTGAAATTTAATCAAAGGAATGCGACAATGGTCGCACTCCATTTAAATATATAAAAATATATTGAACAGTTTATGGTCGCTAACTATTAAAAACTAACCATATCTGCTTCGACATCATTAAGATCAATTTTAGCCACGGCTCTACTAATGTTTTGGAGGTCCCATCTTACTGCCCGTGGGGTTTTGTCCTCCAAAGCAGAACTCAGCTAAAAATAGCAGCCCTTTCACATAGCCAATACTACAAAATGTATTATTATATTAGTTTACATAAATATTGTCAATATATAAGCAAATTTCAATAATGTTTACCAACTATGATATTCATACTTACAATAATTTGCACGGAGTATCCTTGCAGCTCAAATTTGGTGTGCCTAAAGATATCTATTGACTCAATCAGGAATTGCCAAACAGCTTTAATCCACCATATGATTTTCATCAGCTGAATATTGGCAATTTGTTCCACTATATACCATGGCACCGTGCATTTACTGCCAGAAAATAATAGAGTGGCCGACATATACAGGATGATTATTGTTGTAAAGTCTTGAGCTGCAAGTCTTTGTCTGTCTCTTATAATTTCATTTAAAGTCACTTACTGCTCAAGCTGTTCATCCTTGGTCACATCTAATTTAGTCCTCTTTCTTTTCTTGACCATAAGATCATCCAAAGCTTCTTCAATGGATACTTTCGTGATCTTCTTTATATTAGAAAAATAATGTTTGATAATCCCTCTGTCTTTCATTGTACAAGTCTTATCCATAATAAAATCGGCCCCATTGATAGATAGACCAAAAGTAAGGCAACATTCTCTACTGTTAACTCAATTTGTTTGCCCCAAATTAGAAAGGTTCTTGTATCCCTATCATACTAGTTTATAATTTTTAGCACACTTATGTTTGATTTTAGGCCTTTTTCAGCACCAAACTTCTCATTGTAGAAAATCATGAAAATTGGACCAAATGGGGTTTCCTTCATCGCATTGACAAAATCTGCCTGAATGTGCTTTTTGAATTTTCTTATGAATTCGCACATAGGATTTAGGCTCGATCTCATAGGACGAATCTTCAGTTCTTGCTTACCTATAGATAAAGAAACATCAACAACATTATATAAAAATCAAGGTCGGAGTACTTTTAAATAAAATTTGAAAAGAAAAAAGACTGCGACCTTAGTCGCAATAGTTTTTAATAAACTATAAAACACTCCGACCAAGGTCGCACTGTTATATTACACTGCGACGACCGACATCAAATTTTCTAATTAAACGAAAAAATTAACCAATGAGGTCCTTTGTTTCATCATACTGCGACTAGGGTCACAGTATCCTATTAAGCTAATTTAGTAGAATATAAAACACTACGACCAAGGTCGCACTGTTATATTACACTGCGACAGAGGACGCAATTTTCTAATTAACCCAAATAATTTACCGTGAAGGGGCTTTTGTTTATTCATACTGCGACCAGGGTCGCAGTATCCTATTAGGCTAACTTATTAGAACAGAATGCGACCAGACCCCCAAAAAAGAGAAAACGGACGGCAATACTGCAACATCAGTCACAGAGTTTTAAACAAATAATCTTAAAAAAACGGACGTTAATAATTTTTTTAAAAATATTTTTTAAATACTGCGACCAAGGTCACATAAATCTAAGACGCTAATACAAATAACTGCGACCCAAGTCGACAAAAACGGGAATGAAAAAAATAACTTTTGACCTTGGTCGCTGTGTTAAAAAATTAAAAAATTTTTAAAAAAAATCTCTAATAAGTTCGTTAATTCCTATTTTTATTTTCATCTTAAACTGTGACTTGGATTAAAGATTCTTACTTATTTAAATAAAAAAAGCGACTCTTTCTCTCTTATTTGCACCATGGTTGCAAGGTTTTAAAAAAAATTTAACTAATTTATTTTTTAAAACCAAGATTCTTGAAAATTTTAAGAAAAAATAGAATTTTCCCGGTAAAATTCAGTTCATCAAACACTTTTAATTGAAGTTAAATTAAAATATGGAGTTTTCTGTAAAAAAAAAGGGAATCAAATTGAAAAATATAACTATTAAGGGTTACAGAACCTAAATTTTTTTTCTAGGTTTCCTCTTTACCTTTTTCTGCGGATGATTTCTTAGGCGCCATCTTGATCAGATTTTTTTTTAAAAAACAAAATTTTGAATGAAAAAGATCAGAAAATTTAGGAAATAATAACACTAAACTTGTCGAATTGATGAACTGAAAATTTCAGATCTGTAATTTTTTTTTTGAAAGGAAAAGTTTTACATAAAGTAAAATATTGTGAGTGAGGGTATTTTCATCAAAGCGATTATTGAATTGACTGATATACTCGCGCAAATTTTTTGGATTTTGTACGCCAAAATTAATGACAAATTCGTGGCTATTATGTTGCCACGTCCCACCGACTGAGAAACTCTCTCAGCTGACGGCTGAGGTACAGTAACCCCTATATATATATACTTGTGTAGCTCCGAAGGATTTGAGCCCGAATCCTTCCAGCTCAAATACAACATACATCATCCGAATACAAGATTCATTCCATTGAAGTTGATTTATATTATTTCAAGTATCTATAAACCAAAAATCAAGTATTTTAAAAACATTTTGACCACGCATCAAGTAGGAAAAAACGGACGACCTAAATAGTAAGTTGGTTAGTTTAACGGTGTAAAACATTTGAAACCTAATAAAATTGGTTTGTAGGGTTTTTTAAATGTTTAGATCATGATCAAATGGTCGAATTGAGAATTTGTATGTCTAAAGATATAGATCTAGCTAACTTACTACTTTTGGCCGTCCATTTTGCATCGCTTGATGGATGGGCAAAAAATACTCAAAACACTTGATTTTTTATTTTTAGTTACTTTAAATAATATATATCAACTTCAACGGAGTGGATCTTGTATTTGAATGTCGGATGTTAGAATTTGAGTGGGAAGGATTCAGGGCGTGTTTGTTTCGCCGCAAAACGCCGCAAAACGCAAGTCGTAAAACTTATTTTCTATTTTCCGTTAAAAACAAGTTGCAAAATGCAACTCTATTTGCAGTTGCTACAGTTAAATTTGTGGTCATGTAAATCTCACTTTACACTTATATCCATTGCAATTGCTAATTAATTTGTGGTCATGTAACTCTCACTTGATACTTACAGTTCAAAACAGTTACTTGATAATCTATATATAATATATATTATTAAATATTTAATGTAAACAGTATTCAATTTCTATTTAATTATTTAATTATTAATATTTTTAATCTTTAGAATATTGAATAAATATTTTACTATTTTAATTTAATATTTTATTTACTTACTTATTCCATTTTTGATTTTATTTAGAGTTAATATTTTATTAATACATATTATACTAATATAAAATTATCATTTTTAATATAAAAAATTACATTATATCATAATATATTTTTATTATTATATTAATATTTTATTATGTTAATATTGTAATAATAATTAGTATAATAATAATAAATGATATTTATTATTAAATTATAATTATACTTTGTTAATTTATATTTCTATAATATACATAATATTATAATAAAATTTATATTATAATAATTTTCAAGTATTTTAATATTGACTATATTTTATGTAACATTTTTAATATTTATATGTATTCAAAATTTTATTAATGTTCTTTACTTAAAATTTTATATTGATTTGTTAATATTTTAGTAATATTTTACTATTTATACTAATATTTATTAATATTATTGTTATAAATAAAATATTAAGATTATTAATATCTTAATTTATTAATACAATTTAATTTGCAATAGTAGATTTAATTTAGTAAATATTTAAATCACTGCTACAGTTAATTTTGGGTCAACTTTTTCACTTACACTTTTACATTACCAACCAAACACCGTAAAACTATATTTACATTTACACTTTCACTTTATCAACCAAACGTAATATACTTTATTTACACTTCACTTTATCAACCAAAGTATATTTTCTCTGCTATAGTTCACTATTCTCATTTTACGACTTACGACTTGCGACGTTTTGCAACGAAACAAACAGGTCAGCCTCGAATCCTTCTAGAACTACAAAAGTCTATTATCTCTATATAATATAGGAATATATACCACAGCCCCACCTAAGAGAACTCTCTAGATGACAACTTAAAACTATAACTTCCCAAAAAATTTTTATGATCATACTACAAAATATGAAATTTGCATCCTAAGATTGTATTTATAAAAAAATCACATGTTTTGGAGTTTGTTTGATCATGTTTTTAATGTTACATTTGTTGTATTATTGAAAAATTGTTAAATTTGCAACCATTTAAAACATGATCAAATGAACTCCAAAATAAGTGATTTTTTATAAATATAAATCTTAGAATGTGAATATCATATTGTACGATCAAATCATAATTTTTTTGTTGAAAAGTTAGAGTTTTGAGTCGCGATATAAGAGAATTTTTGAATTGGAGTAGTTGGATTTGAAAACATCATTTCTGCATGGTGAGCTAGAGGAGAGAATATATATAAAACAACTTGAAGGGTGCATTTAGGAAGGTCAAGAAAACATGGTGCGTATTCTCAAAAAAAAATTTGTTCTATTTAGTAATATGAAGTTGGCTTTACTAGTTTTTTCAATCAAGTCTACATGACCTGGCATTATATTGATAATTGTTTTTGTTGATTTTTAAATCATAGGTTTTATATTTTAGAATAGTGTGCTTTTTATCACTATCCGATATACAAATATTTCCGGTATTGAATTTGGCTCCATCATTAGTATAATCCTTACCAAGCTTCATGCAAAGATAAATAATTTGATAAGAATAAAATTTCAAATATATTATTATAAATAAAATATTATATTCAAAGATAATTTTGACAAACATAAGTGATAAAACATAGTAATATATTCATATATCTAGTTATCACTAATATCTTTGTAAGCAAGATAATCAGTAAAGTCTGAAGCTTGAAGATGAGTTGAATCATTCATAGGATCATGATGTTCAGTGAAACTCACTTTCTTTTCTTTCCCTTTTAATGATGCCATTTAAAGTTTATAAAGGTTGTAGCCCCCTGATCGTTGATGTACGTATCACAACATTAATGCTCGATACAGCATATAAAGTTGATTTGACTTTTTGGATAGTCTGATTGAGCCAGTTCAGTTTCACATATTATTTTCAGTATTTCAGATTTTTTAAATTTTTTTAGAATTTTTCAGAATTATTTTAGAAAATCTCAAAATTCGGTGTCGACCGATACTGGCAGTCGGATCTAGGAGTTTTAATTTACAAACGGAGTTGAATTTTGAGAGTTTACTTCTAAATAATTCTTTAAAATCATATTTTTTCCTTTCAAGCATTTTTTGGAGATTTTTCTGAATTTATGAAAAATCCGTCCAAACTGGTGTCGCCATGTATCGGTGATACATTTCAGGATTTTTAATTTACAAATTAGATAAGATTTGTAGAATCTGATTTCACATTATTCTTTAGTGTAATATTTACTATTTTATAGAATTTTTGGGGCTAGTTCAGGATTAGTCAAATTTTGACCCAATTATTTAATATTAATTAAATATTAATTAATACATTTCTTCTTTTCCAATCCTACATCTTTTTTTCCCCAAGTCACCCATTTTTCCACTGCCTCTCTTACCGCCTCTATCTCTATCAAAATCTTTCTCCCCCCTGTTTTCCTGTTCTTGCTCTCACCATCTTCTCTCTCCCCAATACACAAACACCCGCTCCCTCACTCTCTCTATCTCCCTTCACCTATACTCTTCCCCTTTCTCTGTGCACTATTGTCGGCCACTAGCCAAGGCCAACACCGTCGCTGGCCTTGTCCTAATCGCAAGTCAACCCGCTCTTCCTCTCTCTTTCCCTAACTCTCTCTCAAACTCTTTCTCAAACTCTCTCTTTCTACATCTCTCCTTCCTCTCTCTTTCACACACACACACACACACACTCTCTCTCTCTCCCCCCTCTCTAACTCCCTCTGTTCCAGGGGCAGGGCATCGCCGCCGGTCGGATGCCACCGGCGGCGGCAAGCTGGAGCCGCTTGGCAGCCTGGCCGTGGCAGGCCAGGCTGCTGCTTCCCCTCTCCCCTGTTCTTCTTCTCCTCTCTCTCTCCCCCCCTCACGTCTCTCCCCCCTCTCTTTCTCCCTCTTTGTTTTTCTCTCCTACTTGTTGCCGGCCGACCACCTCCCGGCCAGGGGCGCCGGCGGGCCTCCATCGCAGCCGGCCAATCCAGCTGGCCGGCGTCGTCGCGCAACAGTTGCTGCTGCTGTTACCGTTTTGGGTTCACACCCATAATGGGTGTGAACCCACTTTTAGAACCCAACCCGAATCCAGTAATCCTATACCATTTGTTTAAGTTTTGGGTCGGGTGATTGGATCTAAAGTCGACCCACTAGTTATTCACACCCGCATCCAAAACTAATAAAGGTAATTTTCCCTACAACCCCCTGTTGCATAATACTTATTGCATTTTAATCCTTAATACGTACATAGTTAACTCCTTTTTAGTGATTTAAAGTATTCGGGCGATATCTGGAGCATCCGGAGTCCGATTTGGACGATTCTAGAGCCGTTGCGATCGTAAAAAGGAGAGCAACACTCCTGTAACAACTATGTGAGTATTTTTCTTTTATAAATTATAATTTATCGTGTTTAGTTAAATTAATTGATTTCTTTATTTATTAAATCTTGATCATCAGTAAATAATTATAAATATTGTTTAATAAAATATAATTATCAATAAATCACTGTAATTAGAATATACATGATTGTTCTTTAAACATAAGCGATAATATAATCATAATTTATTTTATTTTTTGATTTATTATAAATATATGAAATGTCTAAATATCGAGATTAATAAGTTAATTTTAATAAATAAATTAGCTAATAAATTGATAATTAAAAATAGATAATTATATATAATAATAATTTTGTTATATCTCATATTAATAATATTGTAATTAATATTGTAATCATTATTATAGATAGGATATTTGACACTCGATTATGTGGTATAGCCACAATTACTAACCCACTGACAACACTGAGACACTACTCTTGTATTTCTAGTACATGCATTTCGGTTACATGGATACTTTAGGACACGAGACAGGGGACACTGACATTGCATGTGGATATCTGTTTTACTGAACACTGTATTGTATATACTTGTGGACATATCACACATATCTTGTAATGCACCGATCTTATTATTTTAATCATATCTCACCGTTACACAAATACTATTACACGTGACACCATTTATTATAAGTCACTTAGAGGGGGTGAATAGGTGACAAGCTAATCTAATGCAACACAATGCAGAATTAAAAATTAATTATGCAAATTAAAAACTATGATGCAAACACACAACGTATAACCAAAGCGTAGCCAAATTCTCGGTGAAGGGTTCTGGACCATCTCCTCAAGATTCCTCTAGATTAAGAGTTGAGGTGCCACTATTGCTCTCTTGGTTGAATACAAGTGTGAGCAAACAAATAACGCAAGCATATATATCAATTTAGCACAAGAGAATATCAAACATGTAAAAAATACAAACAATAATAGCATGCAAGATATAAATTCAAGCGAGAGAGAGATGAGCAATCGCATACACAGGAGAACTGTTTCGAGGTTCGAGCACACTTCTCTACGTCCCCGCCTTCAATATTAAGAAGGATTTCCACTAGAATCAATCCCGCAAGATCACCCAGTGCCGCAACACCTACAACGAGTTCATACTAAAACTCTTGGACCGTAAGTCCCTCACTTGTTCCCGCAAGAACAACACACGCAAGCACACTAGCTTGTTGAGGCCGCACATCTTACAACTCCTCCAATCACAAGTTGGAACACTTGGTGATCACTTCACTTGATCACCATAAAACTTTTTTATCGAGGCCACAACCTCCATAACTCCTCACAATAAAAAAATAAAAACTTGTGATCACTTCTCTTGATCACAAAAATAACTCTCACAATAAATATCCCTAGAGGATTGATATAGCAATGGATGGCTCAAGTTTGTGTGAGAAAACAAGATAGAATGAGTGGAGAAAACTCAATAAAGCTCAAGAGATTTACTCTTGAAAAGCTCTCTTTTAGATATGGAAATGAAGCTCTAAAACTTGCTTAGAAACATTGTAGAAGAGCTCTAGAAGACAGTCTAAAAATCTTGCCCAAAAATCTGGCCAAAAGTTCCTTTTATAGAGGCATCAGAAAACTAGCCGGTATGGGCCAGATTGGCCTATCGGTTGACCGGCCGGTTGACAGGCCAACGGTCATATTTATGACCGTTGGGGTTGCTGGTCAACCGCTCGGTCGATCGTACCCAGGTCAAAGACCTATCGGTTGACCGGTCAGTCGACCGAGCTAAGAACCAGATAGCACTGCTCTCTGGCCGGTCGACGGGTCGGTCGACCAGAGCCAGATCCAGATCCAGATCCAGAGAGCAAACTCTCTGGATTTCTTGATCGCGCGGTCGACCGGCCCTAAAGCCAGGCTTGTGCACGTTGCTTGTGCACGGTCGACCGATTTCTGGTTAGGTCGACTGCCAAAAGCCTACGTCTGGGTTATAAAAGAGATTAAAACTTAGTCTTTTAATATCTTATAAAATCCTATAAAATCACATAAAATTCACAAAAATAGATTCATGTATATATTTGAAGAACAAATATGTGTGACCAAAATTCAACACATATTGCAAACTTTTTGAACCATTTTTGTGATAACAAAATTAAGCTTTAAACTAAAACCCGTATTTTATCAAAAACCAAACTTTTAAAATGAAAACCGGATTTTTCCAAACCTTGTTCAAATACAAAAGCAATATTAAAACTCATTTGAAGTATAGTGTGTATGGATATGATCTAATATGCATATAAGATGAAATATCTATGTATTTGATAATTAAGCTCAAAATAAATTTTGACTTAAACAAAACTTAAACACATGATATAGAAACATCAAATAAGTTTTCCTAAACATTTGAACCAATAATGTGTATGGATGAAATCTAAAAGACATATAAACCATATAAACTCATTTTGATGAACTCTATTCATGAAACATAAAGATGTATACTTTGAAGCTAAAAACAAAACGGTATTTTCTAAAAACAAAATTATTTTTATTAAAACACATAAATTTTGTGTGTGTGTGTATATTAGCTTGAGCAATCCACAACTAATCTATCCTTTACATGTTATCTAAAAACATAAAATCTTAACACTTACAAACATGACACAAGTCTTGAAAATCTTCTCTTTGAAAATCTCCTTCCCCATCTTGACTTGGTCTAAACTCGATCCAAAGAGCTAGACTCCTCATGAGTACTTTATACAATCTGGAAGCGCGAGCTCTTGAATCATTACGTGGTAGCTTCAAAACTTGATCTTTTGTTGAAACTAAATACCGACTAAGATCTTGATCAAATATATAAAACTATATAAACACATGACCATTAGTACTATAACTATATGAGTTAATCATCATCAAAACTAGGGTGATGGGCCTTTGGGCCAACAATCTCTCTCTTTTTGATGATGACAAAACTCATGGAGTAATATATGCATGGATTAAAGATAAACTTCATAGAAGCTCCCACTTAACTCATGCATAGTAATAAAAAATAAAAATATTCAATAAAAGCACTTAAACAAACAAATATATATGCATAAACATAAACACATAGCATGCATATATGAATTCTTTAAATTCCTCCACCCCTTTTTGTCAACTCATCAACAAAGGGGGACGACAAATGAACAAGAAAGATGTATATACGATATAAATTTATGAAGAGGAGAAATGTTAAGTTAGCTCCCCCTGCATACATGCATTACATGAAGAAAGGATGACTAGACCCTAACCCACATAAAGCATAATATACAATGTATAAGCGGAGATGTTAAGCTCCCCTTACATAAGTGTATCACATAAACAAGAGAGGTCAAGCTCCTCAATATGTAAAATACACTCAACATGAATCTACATATAGAGGAGATGTTAAGCTCCCTTTGCATATAAGCAATACATATCGAACACATTTTGAAATTTTTTGATAATACTTGAAATAAAATTTTGAAATTTCTGGAAGTCAACAAAATAAATTTTGATGCCAGATTAAATCAAATAGTAGTTGACAAAACAGATGTTGATATCATTTGTAGATAAACAAAAATTATTAAGATACCAATAGTAGATTTTGATACCAATTGAAGGTGAAATATGAAGTACATTTTGATATCAAAAAAATACCAATTAAAATTAATGCATAAGCTTGCAAAGACACCAATTAACATTTAGAATTAAGTCAAACTTAGCATAAACATTTTGTACTATAAAACATGTATGAACATTATTAGTCTTAGCACAAGAAAATAAATATGAGTACACAAAATAATGTAACAAAATGAAGATCATGTGTATAATTCATAACTACCTCCCTATCATGCACATGTTTAAAAAGATATACAATAAGGTACACAAGGCATGATCATCCAACCAACCGCCCTTAGTTTGGTAGGGGTTTTCAGAAATAAGAGTTGAAAATTATTTTAGTATAGTTTGAAAAATACTACTATATTGAAGAATAATGAAACTAGTTTTAAGATAATTTT
This sequence comes from Agave tequilana, assembly GCA_038442645.1. NCBI lineage: Eukaryota > Viridiplantae > Streptophyta > Magnoliopsida > Asparagales > Asparagaceae > Agave > Agave tequilana. The sequence goes on from JAVJIF010032608.1 coordinate 42,425, forward strand.
AAAAACTAGTATAAAATCCTTCAAGTAAGGAACAAAAACATGAATACATCTCATGTAACATGCTAAGTATATAATAATTGACATTCAAAATCCATAAGACTCAAAAATGATTTCATAAAAATAAAGTCATGAGTAAACAAAAAAAATGTGAGTGTACAAGAATCATGTGAGTAACACATTCATGAAAATAGGACAATAAAGCTCAAATCATCATAACATATAAAAATCATAAAAATTTATTTTTCATCAAAACTAAAATTTTCATCAAAACTAAACAAGCTTCAAGATATATGTATGTTTTATCGAAACTAAAGTATACATACATATCCCAAACATAAACGAGTTCACAAAAGAATATTGCATGAAGGCACTCTAGAATAGAGATGTATAGCTATAGTTTTGGACAAAATTAATATATACATCTAGCAAAAACATAAAGATAAAAAAAATAAGTATAAATGTAAGAATCATCTAAAACTAGGTTATACATGTACATCTAATGAGTACAAATGAGTAATGAAGTACAAACACATAATAATCAAGTGTAGCTCACTACTTGTCCAAGTATAAGGACAAATTTTAACGAAAATTATATCTAAATAAGTAATCTCCACATGAAGCATAAAACAAACATGATTATTAGGCTAAATGCACGTGGTTTAGAACTAGTATATACATAGTAGTTAAATAATAGTGAAAACACAGAATATGAATCTATATGATCATAGGTGTATCTCAAAGACTATCTATGTATATCACATGTCTAATAATATTGCATTTAACATAATGTGCATTAAAATTATGACATGCTAAAATTATTAATACAAAAGCATGTAAACATAAATAGAGAGTTAGAGATAGTTATCAAAACCAATGAACCAATCTCTATGTTTCCAAAACATGGTGGTCCTCCCACCAAACTTTCTTAATAGCAATGCATCAATTTGGTATGTCCATCTAGCTCATGCATCCACCACCAAGACACCATCCCTCTCATGTCACGTGAGAGCCCACACCTACATCAAACACAAGAAGTGAAAATTTTGGTACCCATATCTTTTTGGGTCTATGGGGGTTAGCATCATAAGGAACCCAAATATTTTTATTTGCAAAATTTACATAATTTATTCTATCAAAACAAAATCTTGCAAGATGGCCTTTGCGGCCACAATGTGTAGAAGTGTACACTCTAGCATATAAATGAGAATGAATGTGATCATGGTGTGCATGTGATATATGTCGTAGGGTATGTGCATGCATGTGTGGAATTTGTTTCTTGCGAAACATAGATTCCAACCTATTATGATTAATGCACTTTGGCTCAATGTGGTGCCGAAACAATTAATATTCTTCTTCAAAATACATAAATCATTTTCAATTTTAGAAGAAGTGACATGTGCTTTAGAAACAAAATTCTTTTTCTTTTTAAAAATGAAAATCTTTTCCTTTTCAATTAAAACAATTTTCTTTTTCATTGACTTATTTTCATTTAAATAATTTCCTTTTCCTTTTCCATTTCCATCAAAATAACTTGGTTTTTCAAAAATTCATTTTCTTTTGAAATAATACTCAATTTTGAAGAATCATTTTTATTTAACAAAGAATTATTTTCTTTCTTCAACTTTTCATTTTTAATTTTAATATATCATATTTCTTAAGAAGTTTTTGACAAAAAGATGCAACCTCATCTATAAGGGATGTCAATATCTTCTTCTAACTCGGACTCGAAATTTACCTCAAGGGGGTCATCCCCTTGGACCATGTAGCACATGTTGGAAGTAGCACTTTCATCATCCGAGTCACTCCCCATGTAGTATTGCTTTTATTCACCAAGGGAGATAAGGGTATTTCATACTACAAAAGCTGAATCAAAGTTAGCAACCCTAGATAAATATCCATCATTTAGGGACTCTTTAATGCATGGATGGCTTTTACATTAACCTCAAGGTTTTTGTCATTTATAAGATATGAATCTTTAATGGTGGCAAGAGAGGACTTTCCAATTTTGAAAGTCAAGAATGTCAAATAAGGGAGGTGTTATGAAATCACGTGTGTGTATAAATATTGTGAATAGCTAAAATGAGATTCTTTAACTCAAGTTTGTTAGACCCAAATCAAGAGCACCAAGTACTGTTACTAATTGTAAGTCCCTTAGAGGGGGGTGAATAGGTGACAAGCTAATCTAATGCAACACAATGCAGAATTAAAAACTAATTATGCAAACTAAAAACTATAATGCAAACACACAACATATAACCAAAGAGTATAGCTGAATTTCCGGTGAAGGGCTCTGGACTATCTCCTCACGATTATTCTAGATTAAGAGTTGATGTACCACTATGGCTCTCTTGGTTGAATACAAGTGTGAGCAAACAAACAACCCAAGCATATATATCAATTTAGCACAAGGGAATATCAAGCATGTGAAAGATACAAACAATAATAGCATACAAGATATAAATTCAAGTGTGAGAGAAAGATAAGCAATCTCAAACACAGGAGAATTGTTTTGAGGTTCAAGCACACTTGCTTTACGTCCCCGCCTTCAACACTATGAAGAATTTTCACTAGAATCGATCTCGCAAGATCACTCGGTGCCGCAACACCTACAACGAGTCACACTAGAACTCTTGGACCCGCAAGTCCCTCACTTGTTCCCACACGAACAACACATGTAAGCATACTAGCTTTCCGAGATCGCCCCTCTTACAACTCCTCCAACCACAAGTTGGAACGCGTGGTGATCACTTCACTTGATCACCACAAAACACTTTTCACCGAGGCCACAACCTCTACAACTCCTCACAATACAAGAATAAAAACTTGTGATCACTTCTCTTGATCACAAAAATAACTCTCACAATAAATATCCCTAGAGGTTGATATAGCAATGGATGGCTCAAGTTTGTGTGAGAAAACAAGATAGAATGAGTGGAGAAAAACTCAATTAAGCTCAAGATATTTACTCTTAAAAACTCTCTTTTGGATATGAAAATGAAGCTCTAAAACTTGCTTAGAAACTCTGTAGATGAGCTCTGAAAAAACCTAAAAATCTTGCCAAAAGTCCCTTTTATAGAGGCATCAGAAAACTAGTCGTTATGGGCCAGATTAGCCGGCCGGTCGACCGGTCGGCCGGTCGACTGGCCGACCGGTCAACCGACCAATGGTCATATTTATGAATGTCGGAATTGCCAATCGATTACTCGGTCGACCGCACCCAGGTCAAAGACTTATCGGTCGACCGAGGCAAGAACTAGAGAGCACTGCTTTCTGGCCGGTTGACCGGTCGGTCGACCGAGGCCAAATCTAGAGAGTAATCTCTCTGGATCGGTCGACCGCCCGGTCAACCGACCCTCAAGCCAGGCTTGTGCACATTGCTTATGCACATCAGTCGACCGCTCGGTCGACCGCCAGAAGCCTAGGTCTGGGTTATAAATGGATTAAAACTTGGTCTTTTAGTATCCTATAAAATCTCATAAAATCACATAAAATTCACAAAAATAGGTTCATGTATATATTTGGAACAAATATGTGTGACTAAAATTCAACATATATTACATTTTGAACCATTTTTGTGATATAGAAATTAAGCTTTAAACCAAAACCTATATTTTTCAAAAAATCGAACTTTAAATGAAAATCAGATTTTTTTCAAACCTTGTTCAAATACAAAAACACGATATTAAAACTCATTTGAAGCATAGTGTGTATGGATATGATCCAATACACACATAAGATGAAATATCTATGTTTTTAACAATTAAGCTCAGAATAAGTTTTAACTTAAACAAAACTTAAACACATGATATAGAAATATAAAATAAGTTTTTCTAAATATTTGAACCAACAATGCGTATGGATGAAATTCAAAACCCATATAAACCATATAAACTCATTTTGATGAACTCTATTCATGAAATATAAAAATATATACTTTGAAGCCCAAAATCAAAACGGTATTTTCTAAAAATAAAGTTATTTTTATGAAAATACATATAAATTTTGTGTGTATATATATATAAGCTTGAGCAATCTACAAATAATCTATCCTTTACATGTTATCTAAAAACATAAAAGCTTAACACTTATAAACACGACACAAGTCTTGAAAATCTTCTCTTTGAAAATCTTCTCCATCTTGACTTGGTCCAAACTCGATCCAAAGAGTTAGACTCCTCTTGAGTGCTTGATGTGATTTTGAAGCGCCAGCTCGTGAATTAACACATGCTAGCTTCAAAACTTGACTTCAATTTTTTTGTTGAAGCTAAACACCGACTAAGATCTTGATCAAATATCTGAAATTATATAAACACAAGATCATTAGTACTATAACTACATGAGTTAATCAATATTAAAACTAAGGTGATGGGCCTTTGGGCAAACATTTAGGTCTTCTTCATGTTCCGCTGATATATGGATACACCAATTTACTGGATCATTTCATATATTCGTATCATCGTTATCTAGATGCTCTGTATACAGTTATATCATGTTTGTAGATCACTGTTACATGTATTCACTGGTATACACATTTATTTTTTTTATATTCTTGTCATGTAGATCACCTTTCATATTACATGGATATTTGCTGCATGTATATTACTGTATTCTGTTACATGATTGTTTTTCGTTATTGATATTGATATTCCCGTTACTGGACATGTGAACTGTTGATATGCGATGTGTGGAACTAAGTGCCACGTAGGTCCAAGCTACGGGGGCCACCTCTAGAATCTCACATCTCTTATTTTTCGTTATCTTATTTCATGCTATCAACAGAGCTTATGTCCTGTTATCGTGTTACATGTACCATGCACTGTTCTTGTTCTTGATATACTGTGTAGATTAAATAGAATAAATACAATATGGGAATGGGGAAGACTTGACTGTTGATTAGATCTTGTCGGGTGGATGTCTGGATCCATTGTTAGTTCTATTGCAGGGGACGTGGTGCTGGCTACCGTCTGTTATAGCTCATTGAGCTTCTTGTTTTCTGTCCCACTCTTAGCGGAGGGCCCTGGCCTTAACATGCCAGGGGTCTGTTTAGGGCTGTGATCCCGGGTATGCACCACCCACCTAATTAAAGCTCCTTGACTATTGAGTTTTTAATTAACATAATAAAAAGGTATAAATAATAGTGACATCAGGAACGCTTGTTATTTGGTCACTCTCTCGTTCAGATCATGGTACCCGTATGCCATGTGTGAATGGGTTCATCCAGATTGTGGGCTCTGATATAAACTGCCAGTGATATGGAACACTGAAAGAGATTGATTAAAATACCAGGCAGTATTGATTGTTATTATTGTATAAATAACATGACTTGACTGATGCATGTATGTTACTGTTCTGTTGTGCTTGTTATCATTTCTGATATCCTATCCACTATCATGTCACCTCTATATAAATTTTTAACTTTCTAGTACTTATTACTCTTCATGTGGTGACACACTATTCATATGCACACATAACCTGCATTCCATATATTCTATTTAATGTATATACCCTGTTGTATATACCTTATAGACATTGTTACTATATATTCACATCACTGTAGTATGTGTATGTTGCATACATCATATCTACATATTCATGTTCATCACGACACCTTTATGTTGCAGGTTATTATTAGGTGAAATAAGAACGATAAAGTAAATAAAACTTGCTATATATGATTTATACACTGATGTAATCATGAACACCTTATACGATATCGTAATAAAGAATAGTACATAAATGGTTTAATTTTATTGCTAGTAGTAATATAAACCCTCATGATGACTTACCTATTATGCTGATAGTACAGTCCGGACATATAAACTGATAATAATGTTATAAAATTGGATACTATTGCGACAATGACACTGAACGTGCTAGGTGTTGATACTATTAAAATATGATGCATGTATATTACTCCCTATTGTTATTATCATTATATTATATCACCAGTAATTAAATATTATTAGATATTATTATCGTGATTGTATTACTATATTATATATATTACTTCTTTCTTTATTTTACCACTCACTAGGTTGCTTTTCGATCACCCTGAGTTTGCGTGTCCAGGTTGGAGACCCGAGATTTCGTAGCACCTGATATTTCTCGAGAAATTATCTTGAGACCGTCACTCTTTCTTATTCATAGATATTTTTATTATTTATTTTTATTTCCTCATTTATACCTATTTTCATATTTGTATTAGTAAATGACCCCTTTTGCAGGTATTCTTATATTTATTTCATACTGAAATTATTGTATATATTGTGGTTATTTCCTATACTGTGGCTTAGCGTACATATATGAGGGTATTTTCACCCTATGTATGAATGTCATCGTAGCGTCTCCGTATCCTCGAGATCAGGGCGTTATAAAGGTGCTCTGGTGTTCGACAGACTCGAGACCAGTGCCCTTTGGAACCACATTTATAACGAGAATCTTCAGGATTCTGGAGAGAATTTTCACGAACATATTTTTCTTTATCATGTATTTTCACATGATACTTCTTGTGGATCACGTTGTTGTGTGAATGACTGTAATAACCACTTCGACCGCATCCATTGGCCACGACCACGACCATGTCCGCAATCACGACCATGATTATATCATCGTCCATAAATTTTAGAAGATGTAACATTTTCTTCTGGAAATGCTGATGAACCAGTAGGATGAGACTGATGATTTTTTATCAAAAATTCATTATTTTTCTTCACCACTAGAAAAAATGAAATTAGTTCAGAATATTTCTTAAAATCACGCAACCTATATTGCTATTGCAGTGTTATTGAGATGCATGAAATGTAGAGTAAGTTTTCTCTAACTTTTTTCATCTGTGATATTCACTTCATAGAATTTCAATTGAGAGACAATTTTGAACATTGTAGAGTTGTAATTATTGACTTTCTTAAAATCTTGAAAAAACAAAGAGTTCCATTCATCACGAGTGGAAGAAAGCACAACTTTCTTTTGGTGATCAAATCTTTCCTTGAAATTTTTTCACAAGTTATTTGGATCTTTCACTGTGAGGTATTCACATTTTAAGATCTCGTCAAGATGTCTACATATAAAGATCGTTACTTATGTCATATCTTGCGACAATATTGAATTCATCTTTTTTATTGTCTTAGCGAGACCCATTGATTCAAGATGTATTTTTATATCAATGACTCAAGACATATAGTTCTTTCCTGTGATATCGAGTGAAATGAACTTAAGCTTTGCAAGATTTGACATGGTGATAACTATAACAGTATACACAAATAATTAGAATTATAATATTATTATTTAGAATAAAATAATACATTTAAACTTACATATCAATCATAATAGTAATAAACAAAAGAGGAAAAATGAACAATAGAAGTATAAGGTTCAGTAAAAAATCATTTGGATGTATATCTCCAACAAAACAAATAATATTGATGATGATAAGGACAATAATAAACTTCAATGACTAAGTATCTTGTGAAAATTTTAACTGAAAACTTGTGGAGATGATGAAAAAATTGAAGATGAAGAGAGATTAAAAAGCAAGTTATAGGGGTTTACAATTCACCAATTTATACAGCAAAACTAGCCATTTATAGTTGTTTATAATTGTTGGAAGGGAGAGAGAAAAATCCATTGATGGTAAAATATATGCATAGTAGTATATATATTTATGAGTTATAATATAGGCACACCACTCTACTTGATAATTTTTTTGGTGTGTATTTATATAGATATAAATAATAGAGCAATAAATAATAAAATAAATATAGGCACGTCATATTGCTCGGTAAATTTTTCAGTGGTTGTTATACAGACATAAATAGTAATTTTTTTAATGACATAACATTACTATAAATAGATGGCATAATCTCTTTTATATGTAGTAGTGATGCTATACGAATATGATGAGTAGGGTAATCTACCTTTATTTTTTACCTTGAGCTAATAAAGATAGATGCTTGTGACTGGACTTTTTTCTTGAGGTAATGGAGATAGATGCTTGTGATAGAACTAGAGCGCTCGTACTGATAATGTGTAGTAAAAATTAAAAATATAATATTGAGAGAGATAGTAGAATGAGAAGCTCTTATTGATTTCAAAGAACATAAAACTGAATCAAAAATAGCTTATTTATAGTGAAATTCTGAGGTACTATGCAATCACTATATACATATTGATATCATCACTTACGTCATCGCACAATAAATATTATTATGTATGGTTGGTGGGTTGGTGGGCAACACCATATATTTGACACAACACTTTTAACTATTTTGTGTTGGCTAGCGACAAAGATGACCAAACAAGAACAAAAAAAATAGCATTTCAATTTCCCCAGACAAAATTGACTTATATTATTATTATCATATTGTAGTGTATTGTTTTCTTAAATAATCGGTTTCCTCCAAAGCTTGTTACGGGTTGGAACCTTGCACAAAGGAGACAAAATTGGATCAAGAACTGGCCCACACCACAAACCATGACACTTTGAGCTTAACGATCGGTGAAGAGCAAGAGAACCTATTGAATCATGACAATTTCCTTATTTTTTTTTAATCCCTTGAACATAAAATCACTTTCAACTTAGGAAGACAAATGCAGTTTATTTTTAAAAACTAAATAAAACGATGTGCATGTCACTGGGGTAGCCAACATATAAGAAAGGACAGTATGGACAGGTTAAGCAAATGATTGATATATACAAGACGGTGAGAATACTATATTTGGTAGGTTGAGGGGGGGGAGAGAGAGAGAGTGAGTGAGACACACATGAAGAAGACATAGCCATTCGACTTGCATCGGTGGTGTTTAACTTCGATACACTAATTATTAAATCAGATAAAGCCACATACAGTTGATATCAATTCTAACTACAACAGTAAATACTAGCCACATTGAAACTGTAACCACGTCAAATCGGATAACTCACTGTATGCGTGCATGTCTAGTGCATAATGGTGCCTTACAAATTATTCAAACTTTTCCTCCGTACTTTAGATTTATCTCTTCTCTAATTAACAGTCATTAGAGTCCCCAACTCACCCTAGTCTAATATTTGAAAAGCCCATCTTCTCAACTCTATGCACGCACGCGGAGAGGTTTGGAGACTATAATCTTTCATTTTTCTCCTCATCAAGATGTGCCGCGGGCGTGCTCAACGAATCTATCAAGATATGCCGCGTGGCAGCTCAAGGAATCGCACACGCAGAGAGGTTCTGTGTTATTTGTTTGTCTTTCTAGTATTTAAGACAGATGACTGAACATGCATACAGAGCCAATGACGGAAATTTTTGTTAGTGTAAGAAAGCTTACATAGTTTTCTCCGTTGATTAGACATATTTTTGGCTCCATTCTAGAGTATTCATTATTATTTGCTGGTCCCCGCCAAATGAGAAGACCCCTAGTGATTGAATTTGCATTTCGGTTCATTTATGGACAAGGAATTTGGCTTTCGGTTCATTATTGGTTGCCGCGGGCGTGCTCACGGAATCTATCGAGATATGCTCAAGGAATCGCACGCGGAGAGGTTATGTGTTATTTGTTTGTCTTTCTAGTATTTATGACAGATCGATGACGGAACATATATACAGAGCCAGTGACGGAAAATTTTGTCATTGTAAGAAAGCTAAGCATAGTATTCTCCGTTGATTAGACATATTTTTGGCTCCATTCCAGAGTGTTCATTGTTGGTTGCTGGTCCCAGCCAAATGAGAAGACACCTGGTGATTGAATTTGGTATTCGGTTCATTTTTGGACAAGGATCTGCCTTTTGGTTCATTATTGGTTGCCACGGGCGTGCTCACGGAATCTATCAAGATATGCTCAAGGAATCGCACGCGTAGAGGTTATGTGTTATTTGTTTGTCTTTCTAGTATTTAGGATAGATCGATGACGGAACATATATATACAGAGCCAGTGACGGAAATTTTGTCATTGTAAGAAAGCTAAGCATAGTATTCTCCGTTAATTAGATATATTTTTGGCTCTATTCCAGAGTGTTCATTGTTGGTTGCTGGTCCCAGCCAAATGAGAAGACGTCTGGTGATTGAATTTGCCTGTCGGTTCATTTTTGGACAAGGAATTTGCCTTTCGGTTCATTATTGGTTGCCGTGGGCGAGCTTATGGAATCTATCAAGATATGCTCAAGGAGTCGCACGCGGAGAGGTTATGAGTTATTTGTTTGTCTTTCTAGTATTTAGGACAGATCGATGACGGAACATATATACAGAGCTAGTGACGAAAAATTTTGTCATTGTAAGAAAGCTAAGCATAGTATTCTCCATTGATTAGACATATTTTGGCTCCATTTCAGAGTGTTCATTGTTGGTTGCTGGTCCCAGCCAAATGAGAAGACGTCTGTGTTGGCCCAGAGGCCCTTCACTCTAGTTTTGATAATGATTCTCATGTAGTTATAGTTTACTAATAATCTTGTGATATTTAGTTTCAGATATTTGATCAAGATATTAGTAGGTGATTAATTTCAACAAAAGTGTTTTGGAGCTTTCACATGTTGATCAAGAGCTCGAGCATCAAGATCGCATCTAGTACTCGGTTGGAGTCAAGCTCGGTGGATCGCGTTTGGATCGAGTCGGCTTAGAGAAGGAGTTCTACAAGAAGACCTCGGTTTGTTTAGTTTAGATTGTTTAGATTATATGTAAAGATTAGATAGTGTTTAGAACTTGTAAAATTTTGTTATGATAGACTAAATGACTCAAATTTTGCAACTAAATTTGTTTGGGTTAGGAAAGGTGCTAACCCCCATGGACCCAAATGAGTATAGGTATCAAGAGCCACTCCTATTTTATTTGATGTAAGTGTGGGCTCTCGCTTGACATGAGAGCATTGGTTCCTTGAGGTGAATGTGTTCCGAGCTAAACGGTGACAATTTTGGATGCATCACTTTCAAGGGGAGTTTGGTGGGAGGACCACCATGGTTTAGAGATATAGAGATGAGCCCTCTTGGTTATGGTAACTATTTCTTACTCCCATTTAGTTTATGTACTTTCATATTGTTAATTTTTAGCATGTTTTGGTATTTTATAATTATTATGTTAAATGTCATAATAATTAGACTATGACATACATGTATAGTATTTGAGATACACCCATGTTCATATGGAACCATATTTTGTGTTCTTACTTTAGTTTAGCTATCATGTTTATCATATCTCTAAAATATGTGCATTTAGCCTAATGATCATATTGGTTTATATTTTGTTTTATGCTTCATATTTTGATTACATGTTTAAATGTAAATTTTTATTAAAACTTGTGTACATGCTTATACATCTAGTGAGTTACAAATTGATTATTATATGTTTGTACTTAATTGCTCATTTGTACCAATTAGATGTACTGGTATAGCCTAGTTTTGATGATTCGTACATTTTGACTTGTATTCCCCATTTTGTACATGTATTTTATAGATAAGTGTTTAGCTTCATGTATATGTTAATTTTGTTTAAAACTTTAGATATACATGTATACCCTTGAGTCATTTGCTTTTCATGCAAATTTTTATTATGGACTCATTTGTGTTTAGGGATGTGTATATATACCTTTAGATTTAGACAAAACATACATATGCCTTGAAGTTGGAATTTTTTTTGGTGAAAATTAAATTTTCATATTTTTCATATTTACAAAGGAATGTCATATTGAGCTTTATTGCCGATTCTCATGTTTTTGTGATTACATGATTCGTACACTCACATTACTCTTATTTACTCATGATTTTTATTTTCATGAGTCTCATATATGTGCTTTATAGACCTTGAGTGTCGATGATCGTGTGACTTACATGTTTTTCATGAAAAATATTCATGTTTATTCCTTACTTGAAGGATTTCGCACTAACTTTCAAATATTATTTTTAAACTAGTCATTATTCTTCAATTGATAGAGTTTTCAAATGAATTGTGCTAAAATTATTTTCAAACTTATGTTTGAAAACCCCTTCCATCGAAGGGCGGACGGATGGGCGACCATGCCTTGGATGCTCAAATTGAAAATCTTTTTAAACATGTGTATGAAAGGGAGGTATTATGAGTTATACACTTGATCCTCATTGTATTTTCAATTGATATCTCAATTGATATTTTCATGATTGTATAATCATATTTTTTTTTCTATATTTGTATGCTTCAAACTTCAAATAGTATCAATTTCGATTGGTCTTTACATTTTCATACATATATATGTAATTTGATTGTGCTTCCTATATCTTCATATCTTATAGCACAAATTATGTTTATACTATGCTTGATTTACTCCTTAATGTCAATTATTCTTCAATTGGTATCTTATACAAGTTTATACATTATTTTTATTAGTATTTCATAAAGGGAGAGAAAATTCATGTTCTATCTTTCAAATTGGTATCTTTCAATAGATTTCATTTTCAATTGATATCTTACTCCCATTCTTTATGATGAAAAATACTTTATTTTGGTATATACTGACATTTTTAATATTGATATCATGTTTCATTTTAAATTGGTATCTATATTGATATGAGTTATGCTTACCTAAATCAATTTGGTTTTTACTTTCAATTGGTATCAAAAACTTGAAAGACATTTTTTTTGGTATCAAGTTACTTTGAAATTGATTGTTACTTTCAATTGGTATCAAGATTTCCTATATATATATCTTTCAATTGGTATCAAAAACATACACTGTATCATTTTCTATTGGTATCAAAATTTACAAGACTTTTTTAAATTGGTATCATAATATTTTCACATTGGTATCTTTTAGTATCTTAAAATTTTTGTTGGCTTTCAATTGGTATCTTCAAAATATTTTGTTTATTTTCAATTGGTATCATAAATTGGTATCATGATGTTTTGATGTATTCCTTCATCCTAAATTGATATATTTTTCAATTGGTATCATAATGTTTTGATTTGTATTGCTTATTTGCAAGGGAAGCTTAACATCTTCTCTATATATAGATTCATGTTGAGTGTATTTCATATTGAAGTGATTGACCTCTCTTTGGTATGTAGTACATGTGTGTAGTAGGAGCTTCACATCTCCTTTTATACATTGCATATTATGCTTCATGTGGTTAGGATTTAGTCATCTCTTTTCATATAAATGCATGTATGTAGGGGGAGTTAACTTAACGTCTCTCCTCTTCATGAATATATATCGCATATATATGTTTATTATTTGATTTGTTTTTACCCATTTGTTGATGATTGACAAAAAGGGGGAGAGAAATTCGGAGAATGATTTTGAGTTTATATGCATGTTTACTTACAATTGATATCATATATGCATGTTTATTTTTACAATTGGTATCGAGTATCTATTTTTGTTTATGCAAAAGGGAGAAGCATTCTTCACTTATGCATGTTTGTCTTGAGCATTCATTACATATCTTTATGTTTATTGCTATGCATGAGTTAAGGGAGAGCTTCTATGAAGCTTAACTTTAATCCATGTATATATAACTCCATGACTTTTGTCATCATCAAAAGGGAGAGCTTGTTGGCTCAGAAGCCCTTCACTCTAGTTTTGATGATGATTAACTCATGTAATTATAGTTTACTAATAATCTTGTGATATTTAGTTTCAGATATTTGATCAAGATATTAGTAGGTGATTAGCTTCAACAAAGGTGTTTTAAAGCTTTTACATGTTAATTTAAGAGCTCGAGCATCAAGATCGCATCTAGTACTCGGTTGGAGTCAAGCTCGGTGGATCGCGTTTGGATCAAGTCGGCTTGGAGAAGGAGTTCTACAAGAAGACCTCGTTTGTTTAGTTTAGATTGTTTAGATCATATGTAAAGATTAGATAGTGTTGATATGCTCAAGTTCACTGATTGGTCACTAATATTGCACATTTAATATCATATTCTCTTACTTATTATAGAATAAACTCTGCATTTTCCTAATTAAATGTTTAATTTATTTGCAGGCTCATTCCTAAAGGAGAGTGAAGAGAAATGAGCCAAGAGAACTTGCTAAACAAGCTTCCATCGCTAGTCCCTCATTGTGGATCACGACCCGCGTAGTCACTTGCTATCGCGGTAGAATTGAGCACTTGCACATCTTTATTCTTGTAGTTCTGAAATTCTGTATTCTTGTGCAGGTTCAAGCTTAATCATTCACATACGCACACAAGTTTAAAGTTTATTTGGTTTTGGTTTTTCGATTTAACCGAAATTGGATTTCATGTCAAAAACATAGATAAAAATCTGTATATGTACATTGGATTCTATCCATATATAATATGCTTCAAAGTTGTTTCAATATCATATTTTTATATTTACATGTGTTTTTGAAAATCGGATTTCCATTTCAAAGTTTAGTTTTTGAAAAATACCGATTTTGTATTTAAGCCAAGTTTCAATATCACAAAAATGGTTCAAATTGTTTATAACACGTGATGAATTTTTGTCACACATATTTGTATTTCAAAGATCTTACAAGAACTTATTTTTGTGAAATTTATGTGATTTTATGGGATTTATTTGAAATTAAAAAGACAAGTTTTTTATCCAATAAATCCCAGCCATACACACTGGCGGTCGACCGGTCGGTCGACCGGACCAGGGGTCGGTCGACCAGAGCGGTCGACCGATGTGCACGAAAACGTGTACATGGCCAGCCAGCTTGGCGGTCGACCGTGGGGTCGACCGACTGAGAGCACCCCACTCTTGGGTGGGGGCCGGTCGACCATTGACTATGATCGGTCGACCGGGCGGTCGGCCGGAGGCACAACGGTCATAAAAGTGACCGTTGGCTGGTCGACCGGGTGGTCGACCGGAAGGTCATTTCTGACCTTTGCAGACTGCCAACTGTTTGCAGAGGAAAATCTCGCGTAAAGTTTTCTTGAATCAATTGAAAGTTTACAACGGATTAATACTCCGATTACAAGGGAGGGAGGATGTTGAGTCTTGAATCCTCCCTTTGTTTAAGGCTGGGTTCTTCAAGTGGCGGTGGAGAGTGAATCTTGTTCTCCGTTGACCGGATGACCGTCGGGACCGTCAGGGATCTTCTCTTTGGCTGGTAGAAGGAGTAGCACAGCTCTGTCTACCAAAACTCTCAAAGAGAAGGTAGGCAAAGAGCAACTTGTTCGCAGCAAGCTTGCTGAAGAGTTGAGCTCTATCATGCTTCTCTCTCTGTCTGCCTGTGTGTAGTCTGTTGTCTCTCTCTTGCTTCTTGTCTTCGTCATCTTGATCGGCCGACCTCTCTGTGTGTCCCCTCATAGCGGCGGGGCTATTTATAGAGGTTCCAGGGGTGATCGTGCCCCCTAAAAACGCTCCACAATGAGGGGCTGACCTCCCCGCTATGTAGGCGGCGACTGGCCCCATAACCAGGGCGGTTATAACCGAGACGTGGGCCTTGGACCCTCGCGCCTTGGGGTTGAGACGCGGGTGTTAAGCCTACGCGCCTTGAGGTTGAGATGCGGGTGTCGAGCCCACGCGCCTTGATGCTGAGACGCGGGTGTTGAGCCCACACGCCTTGATGCTGAGACACGGGTGTCGAGCCCAGCGCCTTTAGGTTGAGACGCGGGTGTCGAGCCCACGCGCCTTGAGGCTGAGACGCGGGTGTCGAGCCCACGCGCCTTTAGGTTGAGACGCGGGTGTCGAGCCCACGCGCCTTGAGGTTGAGACGCGGGATGTTGATACGCGGCTGGCCATCATCAGTCCTGCGTCCAGAACTTGAAACTCTGCCTCTTTTAATGGCTTGTCTTCTAATGATTTTTAGACAGCCTACAGAACCCCCTCCAAAGTTTTCGATATTCCGCAGTTAACTGGGACAGATTTCGAAATACTTTGGACTCTAGCTGAATTCACCTTTATGACTGGACTGTTAATGCTCCAGTTTTGATCTTATCTGGAGTTGGTCTTCGTGAGTGTACTGTTGAACTCTTTGAGGCCACCAGAGTTGATCGTGTTGAGTGTCTAGATACACAGTCTAAACCTCCCCGATTGCTTTTAGTCTGTCATGGACGCGCTTTAAGCCAGGAGTGGACGATCGTCTGCTTGTGCCAGTGTACTGTTGAAACTGATTTGCAGAAGTAAGGACTGAACGCCAGTTCTTTTTGAAAAGCAGAGATAGTACTGCTTTATAGACGCGACTTTCATGGTGTGCGCCTTTTGGAAATGGAAAACGCGACTGATATTCCATTGGGCAGACGCGATGCTAGGCCGGATTGGAAGGACGCGAACTTCGGAGAGACGCATCCTTTTGTGTAAGGGCGCGACTTTCTGGACGCGACCATGGCCGTGCTGAAGGGGTGCGTCCATTGAAGAGGCGCGGGTGTTGGGTGCGAATCCGTGCCATGTCATGAGTGCACTGCCACGTGTTCTGGGGAACCGACGGGACATCACCTTTTGGCGCGCGGACTTCCCGGTTCATTAAATGATCTGTTCCACGCGTCAGTTCTTCATTGGGCTTAGGCGTTAATGCTTTTTAATGCAAAACTGGCGCGGGCGGTTTGAGACCAGCGTCTGCGACGCTTCCCGAAGCAACGTTCCACGCGTCAGACTCCTATTGGACTTTGACGGTCGTGCGGTCATTAAGGCCGACGGTTTTGATTAATGAACCATTAATGACAGTTATCAGGGGCTGCCTATAAATAGGGTTTCCTTCTCTCCCTTTAACAGTCCATACTGTGTTCTTTTTGAGAGTGAGTGCTCTGAGAGTTTCTGTCTTCTCCCTTCAAGGACTTCACCAGGGGTTTGCCGCCATGGATGAAGATGACCCAGAGCTTTCATGCTTCTGTTTGGTCTCTTCAGAAGATTACCACTGTCAAGTGATTTCAATAACAGAAAGCGTCTCTCTGAACTCCTTTTATGTCCGCGCTTCGATGCAGAGAGTTACACTCTTAATAGAGGCCTCTGCGGGTACGCCTTCTTGGTTTGGCATGACATTTTTAACTCAGCCAAGTTTGAACTTTGATATCTCTTAAAGAGATATTATCATCTGGATGAAGTCTTAGTTGGTGCATTCCTTTTCTGGAATTTGCGCCATCGACTTGAACTTCTCTGGACACGAGCACAAAAGTCTTTGGCACTTGGCGCTGGCTTTGCTCATGAAGCTCGCGTTTTAAGGCCACTGACTTGGATGAATTCCAACTCGGTTGAAGGTTTCAGACCCGAATCTTGCAACTCCTGTTCCTCCAACAGAGAGATGGCAATTTTTTTGGCGTCTGATTCTCTGCGCGCCTTGTATCTTAAATGCGGATGTGGAATTAGGTCGCGTTTGAATTCTGTGTGTATCACAGTCTTGCTCGCGTCTGTTTCTGCCACCGCGGAAGTTTGACTCACTGCGTGGGTCATTCCCGCGTCTGCAGTCTTCAGCAATAACCGCGTTTGTGACTTAGTTTTCTTCTGTCGAAGTGTACTAAGTTCTGAATTGTCTAATTCCCTTTTTATTCCTTGCAGGTAGGCTTGATCGTCCTTTTTCAGGTTCGCTGGGCCCCTGGAAGAATATTTCGGCCGGCGAACTTGTTCGATGTTCGTCCACAAGGGAAGAAATCATAGTCCCCGTCGTCCACAAGGGAAGAAATCACGATCCCTGACGGGGACGTAGCCCTCGCCAAGATCTCTTTGGACGCGATGCACCAGTCATGCCTGCTGGCAAGGGATGGTCAGGGTGAGTATGGCGGCGAGGGGGTTACGGTGGATATGGTGGCAGATAGCATCCCTTCCTCTCTCACCCCAGAAGTGACATCGAGGACACTCCATGTTTGTTGGATGGCCTGCTGGGGAAAGAGATGCTCCTGAATGAAGGGTTGTAGGGCTTTCTGCTGCCACCGGACCTCAAGAACACCATTGCTCTTAGCTTAGTCAGCTAGGGCTCTTTCGATGTTTACATCATGCATCGTGGTGCAACCAGCTTCTGATCGTTGCCACAATGTCTGATTCTATTTTGGCGCCCTTCCAAACATCTTGCACTTGGAATCAGATGCGGCTTCAAGGAGTGAGTACGGCCTCCGAGAGAGAGAGAGGGACTTCTTTGTACTCCTTAAATGTAACACTCAATCTTACTGTATAAGAGAGCGTTTTGTATCACTTTCATGTATCACTTTCATATGCCTGGATATAATTAAAAGTGACATTTTTCTTTTTGTCTCTTCTATTGTCTTGAACCTTTTGTCTTCAGTTAGACGCATAGAAGCAGAAAATCTTTGACTTCGTCAAAATTATGATGATAATCTTAATAAGTCAAATTTTGTAGGGAAAGATCCTATTTCATGAACTTTCACAATACTGTCAGAGGTGTAATATTAACTTGACAAGAGATAGGATAATTTTGTGGACCTGTCAATCTATAAAGGAGAATGACAAGTGAAACTCGTACCCCCAGGGAAAATGGGCCTTTATCAAGGTTTAGGATTCACTTGATTAAGTTTAGCTGGGGAGTTGAAGGAAAACACTGTTAATGATGTAGTATTAACCTAACAATGTTTTTAGGTAGACTTATTATTCTGTTGAAGAGAATAACAAGTGTGACTAGACTCGGAGGGAATCTAGGAAAATCTTTACCGTTAGAGGTGTGATATTAACTAACGGGTTGAAAGTTGTCTTGCCAGAAGTGTGATGTTAACTCGACAAGAATGTGAATCAGAGGTGTGATATTAACTTGACTCAGAAGCGTTTCAGCTTTCGTTTGGGAAAACTGAAAGTGTCACTAACATAGGTGTGATTTTTAACTTGCCAGTGATGGTAATGCTAGAGGTGTAATATTGAACTTGGCATTGGTCATCTCAACTCCTATACGGAAGTTCGAGGGAAATTCATTGTCATAGGTGTATTGTTGAACTTTAACAATGACTTAGATGCTAGAGGTGTAGTGTTAAACTTAGCATCGTTCATTTCAGCTTCGATATGGAAGGCTGAGGAAAAGGTGACTGTCAGAGGTTTAATATTGAACTTGACAGCAACTTGATTACTGTTAGAAGTGTAATGTTGAACTTAACAGTAATTTGTCAGAGGTGTGATGTTAACTTGACAAGAATTAATTTGCGATACGAGCAATTTTGAGGACCTGTCATCCTATTGATGAGAATTGACAAGTGGAGTTTGGAATGTCAGAGGTATAGTGTTAACTTGACAAATCTGCAAGTTTGTTACTCTATGTAGAGTTGACAAGCAAGAGTTGTACTCAACAAGGAGTATTCATTACCAGAGGTATAGTGTTAACTTGGTAATGATTGTATTTGGTAGACCTACCATTCTGTGGGTGAGAATTGGTAAGGGATTTTGGAGGGGAGAGTGGAGTTAAGTCCACTTAGGATTTTTAGCAAACCCTCAGCTATCAACGGATTTGAGGTGCCTTTACCAACTACCATTTGAGTTGGGCTAGCCATGCTATTCCCCTCAGCATGATGAGTTGTCGAAGACTTATGTTGGGCTTAGAAGCCAACATTTTGCTCTATCCTTAGCCGTCGGAGGCGTTGGATATTAATGAAGAAGCTGAAAATCACCTAGAGGGGGGGGGGTGAATAGGTGATGATGCTAATCAAAGAGTAATTTAAAAATTATGATGCAAATGTAATGCAACAATCTCCCAAACAAGACTAAGAGCCGAATTCCCTATTAAGGGCTCTGAAGTCCTTCCTCCGGCTTCCTCGTAAAATGAGTTAGAGGTGCTCAATGCAACCTTGTTGTATGGGATAATGATTGACAATGTGAATGAAAATGAATATGGCAATGACAATCTCAAGCAATAAGTAATGACAAGGAAAAGTAAACCAATCGCAAACACAAAGATATGTTATCGAGGTTCGAGCACACCAGCTCTACTCCCCGCCTTCCCCAGAAGGATTCTAGCTACTTCCACTATCACAAAGATCACAAATACAATGGAGTACCCAACTCCACAATCTCAAGTATAAGGAATTTCTGAGTAGTCAAAAAGACCACAAACTCTCTCTTTCAATTGTCTCTTCCCTTACAAAAGATCCTTAGAGAACAATGAGTAGGAATGAAGCTCTTGTGTGTAAAGAGTAAAGAAATGAAATCAGAGAATTCTTGAAAACACTTCAGAAAATGAGAGAGAATTTCAGCACAAAAACCAAGCTCTTTTGAATGCCTTAAACTTTTGAATTTTTCTTGTAATAATTAGGTTAACCAATCTCTCCCCAAACACCTTATTTTATGGAGAGGGCTAGGGTTAGAAGATAAAACATTTTTAAGGCTAATCAGAATGTATTAACCCAAAACAGGTCATTTAAACTCACTTAAGTGAGAAAAAGACAAAATAAACAGCTCAGAAAAAAATGCCCGTTACTGTTCAAACGGCTCTGTCGGTCGACCGGTCGGTCGACCGCAAGTTCAAAAATATGACCGTTGCAGGCCAGCGGTCGACCGCACGGTCGACCCAATCTAACCGAGAGCAAAGTTGCTTACAGTCGGTCGATCGATACAACGTGCACACAGATACGTGCACAGCCAGAGCCACGGTCGACTGGGACGGTCGACCGGCCAAACCTGTCATAGGTCGGTCGACCGTTCGGTCGACTGGCTCAGGTCAAAAATCAGGATTTTGAAGAGAAAATAAAAGGGGATTTTGATTTTGACAAAATAGTTTTGAACATAGATTTGTATAAAACACAAATATATATCTGTAGGCCAAATCTTGTAAACAAAATGTTTTTGTATAAATTATAAGAAAACATTTTGGAATAAACATGTGCGCAAAAACGTGTGTGATAGAGCTTCAAACCTATCCATTATTCTTTAACAAACTATAAAACTAAAAATACAATGATTAAATACTTTTAGAGCAATCTTCAAGTCTTTGACCCATCCAATGCTTTGCTTGTGCCTTCTCTTCTATGATCCTTCCTTGATTGTGCAATTTGCCTTCCTTGCTATGTGAAACTTAGAAGTTCTTACAAAAGCTAAGCCAATGGTCTCCAAACATGGTACAAAACCTGAAACTTATCTTGAACAAATTCATTAGTACCAAATAGCCCTTATTTGGTTTGTCATCATCAAAACACAAAACAAGAGAGTGTAACCTCTTGGGCCAACAATCTCCCCCTTTTTGATGATGACAAAACAAATAGGCTATAGACAAAAATATGGGGGGAGGAGAAGACTCCCCCTCAAATTATGCTATATGAAAAACACAAGAATTTTTAAAAAAAACACAAAAACATACTTTTGATGCCAATAGAAACCAAATTGAAACATACCATAAAATACAAATACAAGAGTTGAAAACAATACCAAAATAAAACACAAACAAAATACAAGAGTTCTCAAAGTCATAAACACAAGATACAAGAGTTCTCAAATTCATAAAAACATAAGACTCATAACAAAAACTCATAAAACCAAAACATATAAATTCACATGGAACCAAGACCAAATGAACTTATTTTTGTCCCATGTAAACTTATTCTCCCCCTTTTTGTCATACATCAAAAAGGGTTATGAAAAACATGTTTAATCAATAACACAAACATTAAGTTCTCCACAAATAAACGAAAATCTAGCAAAATCAAGTGGTTTCGTGAAAATATCGGCTAGTTGTAAATCCGTGGAAACATAATCAATATCTATATCTCCTTTCTCAAAATGATCTCTAAGAAAGTGATATCTAATCTCAATGTGCTTGGTCTTACTATGTTGATTTGCATTCTTAGTCATGTGTATAGTACTAGTATTATCACAAAATATTTTTATATGATCAAAATGCAAATCAAAATCAAGGAGAGTATGTTTCATCCAAAGGACTTGTGCACAATAAGCCCCTGCGGCAACATACTCCGCCTCGGCGGTTGAGAGTGCTACGGAATTTTGTTTCCTAGAGGACCATGAAACAAGACAATTACCAAGAAATTGACATGTCCCACTAGTTCTCTTTCTATCTACTCTACAACCCGCATAGTCGGCATCCGAATAACTCGTCATTGAGAAATCTCCGGTTTTCGGATACCATAGACCCATCCCAATAGTGCCCTTAATATAACGAATAATGCGTTTTACCGCAATAAGATGGGACTCTTTAGGACACGATTGAAATCTAGCACAAAGACACACACTAAACATGATATCCGGCCTACTTGCCGTTAAATATAAAAGACTTCCTATCATGCTTCTATATAATTTAATATCAACATTTTTACCTTGGTCATCTTTATCAAGCTTGGTTGTAGTTGCCATGGGAGTGTTGCAAGTCTTTGAGCCTTCAAGTCCAAACTTCTTTACAAGTTCCTTGCGTACTTGGCTTGACTTATGAACGTCCCGTTTTGCAATTGCTTGATTTGGAGTCCAAGGAAGAAATTGAGCTCACCCATTGAAGACATTTCAAACTCAAGTTGCATTACCTTTTCAAAATCCTTGCACAAAAGCTCATTAGTAGAACAAAAATTATATCAACATAAATTTGCACAATTAATATATCATTATTAACATGCTTAGTGAATAGAGTGGTGTCTACTTTGCCTTTAATAAAATCATTTGAAATGAGAAAACTAGAAAGCCTTTCATACCAAGCTCTTGGAGCTTGTTTCAATCCATACAAAGCTTTATCAAGTTTAAAAACAAAGTCGGGATGAACATGATCAACAAAACCGGGAGGTTGAGAACATAAACTTCTTCATTAATAAAACCATTCAAAAATGTACTTTTCACATCCATTTGAAAAAGTTTAAAATTTTTGAAAGATGCAAAAGCTAGTGTCATCCGTATGGCTTCAAGCCGTGCTACGGGTGCAAAGGTCTCCTCAAAGTCAATTCCTTCAACTTGAGTGTAACCTTGGGCCACTAACCTAGCTTTATTCCTAATGACATTTCCGGACTCATCCATCTTGTTTCTAAAGATCCACTTAGTACCAATTATTGGTCTATCGTGGGGTTTAGGAACAAGGTGCCAAACTTGGTTGCGCTCAATTGATTGAGTTCCTCTTGCATGGCAAGCAACCAATATGGGTCCGTCTCGGCTTCGAGAATGCCTTTGGTTTCAAAATGAGAAATGAAAGCAAAGTTACCACATAGGTCATGGAGTTTGGAGCGCGTTGTGACTCCTTTAGATGCATTACCCAAGATGAGCTCCTTAGGATGATTTGTAGCGTATCTCCAAGCTTTGGGAAGCGGTTGAGAGCTTTCCTCTTTATCCTCTTGAACATCACCAATAGATTCTTGCTTTTCTTCTTGAGCGGGTGAGTCCTTCAAGGATAGTATCTCCATGTCTTCACCTAATGGTTCAATCTCTACAACATTCTCAACAACCACATTAGATTCTTCAAATTTAACATGCATGGATTCTTCAATGGTACGAGAAGATCTAATGAATACTCTATAAGCTTTACTAGTTGTAGAATATCCAACAAAAATTGCTTCATAAGCCTTAGCATCAAATTTACCCAAATTCTCTTTAGTATTTAAAACAAAACACTTGCATCCAAAAACTTTGAAATAAGCAACATTAGGTTTTCTAGAGTGATACATTTCAAAAGATGTTTTGGAAGAATTTTTACACAAATAAATACGGTTAGATATATAGCATGCGGTGTTTACGGCCTCGGCCCATAGATATTGAGGGAGGTCGTATTCACTTATCATTGTCCTAGCCATCTCTTGAAGTGTTCTATTTTTTCTTTCTACAACTCCATTTTATTGTGGAGTTCTAGGACAAGACATTTCATGCTTAATTCCCTTTTCATCACAATAAGTCATGAAGAGTTGGTTTACAAACTCACCACCTCTATCACTTCTTATTTTCAAAATCGGAAAACCTTTTTCTTTTTCAACCCTTTTTCGAAAAATCTTAAAATGAGAAAAGGTTTGATCTTTGTGTTCCAAAAAGAAAACCCAAGTGAAACGGGAAAAATCATCAACCAAAACATATGCATATCTACTACCATTTAAACTCTTAGTTTTAATAGGTTCAAAAAGATCCATATGAATTAATTCTAAAGGCCTAGTTGACATGATATCCTTTATTGGTTTGAAGGAAGACTTGGTTTGTTTCCCAAGTTGGCACGCACCACAAATGCGGTCTTTCTCAAACTTCAAGCAAGGAATACCCTTCACCAATTCCTTTGAATTAATCCTAGAAAGATGTTCAAAGAAGCATGTCCTCATCTTCTATGCCAAAGCCAAGAATTTTCATCAAAAGCATTCAAGCATTTAGTAGAACACTCAATATTAAGCATGTCAATGATATAAACATTATCATCACGAAAACCGGTGAGAATACAATCATTTGTTTTAATATCAAAAATCTTGCAAGAACAATCATCAAAAACAACTTTAAGTCTACGATCACAAAATTGACTAATGCTAAGCAATTATGTTTCAAACCTTCAACTAAAACAACATTCTCAATAATAGGAGATGCACCAATTTGAATGTTACCTATACCGATGATAGTCCCTTTGGAGTCATCCCCGAAGGTGACGGAGCCACCTTCCATGTACCTTGATAGGGTTGTAAAGTTGTTGATATCCCACGTCATGTGTCTTGAACAACCACTGTCAAGGTACCACCGCTCCCTACGTCTTGGAGCCTTGGTGTGTACCTACATCAAACAATTTAGGACTTGATTTTGGTACCCACATTTTCTTGGGTCCTTGAGGGTTAGAGCCATGAACCCAAATTAGATTATTGGATCTATTTAATTGATCATAACAAAACTTAGCTAAATGTCCATTTTTACCACAATATGTGCATCTATATACTCTACCATATTTAAAAGCATAATGGGTGTGTGATTTGTGAGCATGAGCTTTGTGAGCAAGAGCATGAGAAGTGTTAGCATGTGATGTGTGCTTTTTAGAAAATTTTCCTCAAGTTTCTTAGTGTTAAAAGCACAATCTTTCAAAACCTTCTCGAAATCAACCATTTGGTTTTTAAAGAAGAATTTCTTTTTCATCAATAATAGGAGATTTTCCCTTACAAGAAACCTTGTAGGCATTAAACTCATTTTGAATATAAATGAGATTAGAAGAAATGTCATCCTTTTCTTTAGAAACCATAGCAAGTTGATTTTTGAGAAAAGCAACTTCTTTTTGCAATTTAAACATTCAATTTTCTTGTTATCATAAGTTTCAGAAAGTTCAACAAAGCATGTACAAGAACTTCCTTACTTAATTCATCATCTTCATCATCAGGGGTTGAGGGGTTACCTTAGGTGTGTTTGCCATGAAACACATATTTGCTACATCCGCCTCTTCCTCGGACTCGCTTTCCGAATCCCAAGTTGCCTTATACGCTTTCTTTTCTTCCGATTTCTTTGGCTTGAAGGAGGAGGTCATCTTCTTCTTGAACTCCGGGCAATCCGCCATGATGTGTCCGGGCTTTCGGCAATTGTAGCATATAATTTTCCTCTCCTCTTTGCCTTCAAATTTTCTCCGGAAGTTGAGCTTGTTCCTCCGGTACATCCTTTTGACATTTCGCACAAGGAGGGAGAGCTCCTCATCTTCTTCTTCATCTTCTTCATCGTCTTCAAGAGTGGATGAAGACTTGAAAGCTAAGGACTTCTTCTTTGTTGGAGCGGCCTTTTCTCTTGCTTTCTTCTCCATCTCATGGGTCTTTAGGTTCCCAATGAGACTAATGATGTCCATCTCATCTTTGTCGTTCAATTCCTTCAAGGTGGTGGCCTTTATCTCCCAAGATGGAGGAAGAGCCCGAATCACTTTGCGCACCTTTTGATCGTTGGAGATGACGTCACCTAAGGAAGAAAGACCATTGGTGATTTTAGTGAATCTAGTAATCATACAATCAATAGATTCATCATCAAGTATTTTAAATGATTCATATTGAGACCTCAAGAGATCTATCTTAGCTCTCTTGACTTGTGAAGTCCCTTCATGTGTGACCAATAAGTGTTGCCAAATCTCATAGGCGGATGGCAATGAATTACCCGTGTAAGGTCATCCTCATTCAAGGCAGTTAAAAGGGAGTTTTGGGCCTTGGAGTTAGCCTCATATTCTCTAAAGTTGAAGTCGGTCCATGTGCTCTTATCACTATCGGGTGCTACATAGGGTTTGGTCAAGGACTTAGCCACTAAACTACCTAATGATTGCAAAAAGATAGTCATCCTAACCTTCCAAATAGGGAAGTTGAGTCCATCAAATTTAGGTGGGGATTTAATGTTATCGGCCATGTTTACTAGTGATGAATGAATGAAATGAGAAATGTTGATTAGCAAATTTTAAGGATCTCTCTATGGATGTTAAGCCAAAACCTAGAGTCCAAGCTCTGATACCAATTGAAAATCACCTAGAGGGGGGTGAATAGGTGATGATGCTAATCAAAGAGCAATTTAAAAATTATGATGCAAATGTAATGCAACAATCTCCCAAAACAAGACTAAGAGCCGAATTCCCTATTAAGGGCTCTGAACTCCTTCCTCCGGCTTCCTCGTAAAATGAGTTAGAGGTGCGCAATGCAACCTTATTGTATGGGATAATGATTGACAATGTGAATGAAAATGAATATGGCAATGACAATCTCAAGCAATAAGTAATGACAAGGAAAGTAAACCAATCGCAAACACAAAGATATGTTATCGAGGTTCGAGCACCCAGCTCTACTCCCCGCCTTCCCCAGAAGGATTCTAGCTACTTCCACTATCACAAAGATCACAAATACAATGGAGTACCCAATTCCACAATCTCAAGTACAAGGAATTTCTGAGTAGTCAAAAAGACCACAAACTCTCTCTTTCAATTGTCTCTTCCCTTACAAAAGATCCTTAGAGAACAATGAGTAGGAATGAAGCTCTTGTGTGTAAAGAGTAAAGAAAATGAAATCAGAGAATTCTTGAAAACACTTCAGAAAATGAGAGAGAATTTCAGCACAAAAACCAAGAAACCAAGCTCTTTTGAATGCCTTAAACTTTTGAATTTTCTTGTAATAATTAGGTTAACCAATCTCTCCCCAAACACCCCTATTTATAGGAGAGGGCTAGGGTTAGAAGATAAAACATTTTTAAGGCTAATCAGAATGTATTAAACCCAAAACAGGTCATTTAAACTCACTTAAGTGAGAAAAAGACAAAAATAAACAGCTCAGAAAAAAATGCCCGTTACTGTTCAAACGGCTCTGTCGGTCGACTGCAAGTTCAAAAATGTGACCGTTGCAGGCCAGCGATCGACCGCCCGGTCGACCCAATCTAACCGAGAGCAAAGTTGCTTACAGTCGGTCGACCGGTCGGTCGACCGATACAACGTGCACACAGATACGTGCACAGCCAGAGCCACGGTCGACTGGGACGGTCGACCGGCCAAACCTGTCATAGGTCCGGTCGACCGTTCGGTCGACTGGCTCAGGTCAAAAATCAGGATTTTGAAGAGAAAATAAAAGGGGATTTTGATTTTGACAAAAATAGTTTTGAACATAGATTTGTATAAACACAAATATATATCTGTAGGCCAAATCTTGTAAACAAATTTTTTGTATAAATTATAAGAAAACATTTTGGAATAAACATGTGCGCAAAAACGTGTGTGATAGAGCTTCAAACCTATCCACTATTCTTTAACAAACTATAAAACTAAAATACAATGATTAAATACTTTTAGAGCAATCTTCAAGTCTTTGAGCCATCCAATGCTTTGCTTGTGCCTTCTCTTCTATGATCCTTCCTTGATTGTGCAATTTACCTTCCTTGCTATGTGAAACTTAGAAGTTCTTGCAAAAGCTAAGCCAATGGTCCAAACATGGTACAAAACCTGAAACTTATCTTGAACAAATTCATTAGTACCAAATAGCCCTTATTTGGTTTGTCATCATCAAAACACAAAACAAGAGAGTGTAACCTCTTGGGCCAACAGAAGCTCTTCTTGTTTTGATCAGAGGTGTAATTTTGAACGTGATCGGAGGAGGAGTACTATTAAGGATAGTACTTTTTCAAGAATCTGTCATTGATCGGCATCATGAGTGTATCGCCATTTGAAGTAATGAGGCGATACGATCCATTTGAGTAGACTGACTCTACTACGAATGGTCCTTTTCATTTGGTTGGAATTTTCCTTTGTCTTGTGCGTCATCACCATGGGTCTTCTGACGGCTAAGACTAGGTCGCCTTTCTTGAAAGTTCGCAATTTAACTTTCTTGTTGAAGGCTCTGGTAATTCGAGCTTGGTAAAGCTCGATTTGTTGCTGGGCCTGCAGACATTTGTCATCTAAGGCCTCCAATTCTTGGAGCCGCTGTCGATGCTTCCCTCGGTTGTCATCTCCGCTGTCAAGGCGACGCGTAGAGATAGAATTTAGATTTCCAGTGGAAGTACAGCTTCACATTCGTATACCAAAGAAAATGGCGTGGCTTTAGTTGGGGTTCGCACAGTTGTGCGGTCGGCCCATAAGCATTCACCTAGCTTATCGTCCCAGTCTCGTTGACTTTTTGAGACGAACTTCTTGAGAAGCTTGCCAATAGTCTTGTTGAAAGCTTCTGCGAGGCCGTTAGCGGCAGGATAGTATGTCGTTGAGGACACACTCTAAATTCTGAACTTAGCGCAGAATCTCTGGAACGTTTGACTGATGAACTGGGGTCCATTGTCATGGACAATTCGCCGAGGTACACCGAAACGGTAAATAACGTGATGTTTCACGAACTTGATCACGTTAGACGATTTTACCTCCTTCAGAGGAATAGCTTCGGCCCATTTAGAGAAATAATCGGTTATTGCCAAAATATACCGATGTCCTTTTGATGATGGTGGGCTGATAGGTCAACCACATCCATTTCCCACATTTCAAATGGCCAAGTAGAAGCCGTAGAGTGAAGGTACCCTGGTGCTTGATGGATGAAATCGCCGTGTACTTGGCAGGCGTGACATCTCTTGGCATAAGTGATGGTATCGGCAATCATCTTGGGCAGTAGTAACCCAATCTTTGGAGTCGATGTGCAGTTTTGGGCCAGGTTGATAGGCTCCACACATACCATCGTGGGCTTCTTTCAATACCTCTTGGGCCTCCTTTGGTGAGAGGCACCGGAGCAAGACCCCGTCATGCGATCGACGATACAATGTTCGTGTAATCACATTGTAGTAAAATTTAGGGGCTTTCCTTCGAATGGCAGCCGCTTCCTTGGCGTCCTCAGGCAGGATGCCACACAAGACATAGTCGATATAAGGGAATCGCCAGTCTTTAAGCTCTGGCCCGGTTGACAATTCCAGCGCTTCTTTGCCTTGATACTCTCCTTTGACTTCTGATAGTCTTCGAGGGCAGTTCTCGGGCAATACAGGTCGTGGCTGTAGACGAATACCTTCTCCATTGCTCCAGCTGGAAGAGCTAAGGAGGCAGCGAGGGATGCGAGTGCATCTGCATGCGCATTTTGCCTGCGCGGTACATGATCGATGTAGAAATTTGTGAACCTCTCGGCCATGTGGATAGTTGCGTTGTAGTAGGGTACTAGGTCCTCATGTCTGACTTCGTACTCCCCGCGAACTTGGCTGACGATGAGTTTTGAATCACCGTATGCCTCGAGATTTTTAACGCCAATCTCATCGGTGAACTGCATCCCAATCAGGAGAGCGTTGTACTCCTCTACATTGTTGGAGCAAGGCTCAGTTAATGAGACGGCTCAGGGAATCACATAGTTCTGTGGCGAGACGAGTACTACTCCTACCCCCGCTATGATGTGTCCTTTTGGGCTTGTTCTGGATGCACCGTCGAAGAAAAGTTGCCATACTTGACCTTCGAACGATGTCTGAGTCGAGCAGACTTCGACGATTTCATCTGGGAGATCCTCGTAGAGTTTGGCTGCCCTCGGATCCGGGTGTTCAGCTAAGAAATCTGCCACCGCTTGTCCTTTAATGGCCTTCTGTGGTAAAAAGTGCATTTCATATTGAGATAACAATATGGCCCATTTTGCCAGTCGGCCATTTAGCGATGAAGGTTTTGTCATGAGTAACCTCAAGGGGTTGACTTTTGATATGACGTTTATGGTTTGGCCTACCAGATAGTGTCGCATTTTCTGAATAGCAAACACCAGTGCCAACATTCCTTCTCGATCGGGTTGTACCGATGTTCGGCTCCGATCATTGTTCTACTCAGATAGTAGATCGCTTGTTCTTGCCCTTGATCATCATTCTGAGCTAGTAGAGCTCCCAAAGAATGATCCATTGCTCGGACGTATACCAGGAAAGGTTTTTCGGATACCGGAGCTGCAAGGACTGGTGGTTGTGTGAGGTATTGTTTAATTTCCTCGAACGCTTGTTGGCAAGCGTCGTCCCAAATGAACGAGACACCCTTCTTCATTAATTTGGCGAAGGGGTGGCATCTTCCGGAGAGGTTTGATATAAACCTGCGGATGTACGCCAATTGTCCTTGTAATCCCCTGAGCTCCTTGAGGCTTCTTGGGGGTTGCATCTCCTGGATAGCGCGGATCTTTTCTGGGTCCAAATGGATTCCTGTGGAAGTTACAACAAATCCTAGAATTTGCCACTGGCCACCCCCAGGAAGGACTTGGTGGGATTCATCTTCAATTGATGAGCCCGCATGATATCAAAGACAACCTTCAGGTCAGATATGTGATCATCTTTAGTGTGACTTTTCACCGCAATATCATCAACATAACATTCCACCGTTTTGCGCATTTGCCGCTGGAAAATGGCGTTCATGCCCTTTGATATGTTGCCCCCGCATTCTTCAGTCCGAAGGGCATGACGGTATAGCAATATACCCCTAGAGG
Source organism: Agave tequilana (assembly GCA_038442645.1). Taxonomy (NCBI): domain Eukaryota; kingdom Viridiplantae; phylum Streptophyta; class Magnoliopsida; order Asparagales; family Asparagaceae; genus Agave; species Agave tequilana. The sequence goes on from JAVJIF010032608.1 coordinate 73,031, forward strand.
TGTCCTGAAGGAGGTATGCTTTTCGTCATCAGGATACATTTTAATTTGATTGTATCCTGAGAATCCATCCATGAAGGACATTCGTTCGAATCCACAAGTATTGTCAATCATGACATCTGTGATTGGCAGTGGGAATTCGTCTTTGGGGCAAGCCTCGTTGAGATCACGGAAGTCGATGCAGATCCAGATCTTCCCGTTCTTCTTAGCAACTGGGACAATGTTGGCTACCCAGTCGGGATGTTGTTCTTCCCTGATGAAGCCAGAATCAATAAGTTTTCTGACTTCTGATTGAATTGCCTCCATTATTTCTGGACGGAACCGTCGCTGCTGTTGTTTGACAGGTTTTGCGTCCGGATTGATTTGAGGCGGTGCATAGCCACTTGAGGATCAAGTCCAGGCATGTCCTCGTAATTCCAGGCGAAGACGTCTATATACTCTTGTACAAGAGATATTAGATCCTTCTTCTCCGAAGGTGACAGGCCGTCGCTTATGAAGATGGGCTTAGGATTGGCCTCATCTCCTAGATTGACTTGAACAACCTTGTCTTCAGTGGGTGGCTCGCGCTGTTCAAAGCGGGTATCCCAAAGAGTATTTAAATGTTTGATCCAAGGATCTGTATCAGATTGGATCATTTCTTCATCTCCGTCTTCCAGGTGGCTTGCTGAAACCATGTTCACTGAAAGTTCTCTGAAGATGTTGCCGACACTGACATCCGACTCTCATGATGATGTGTCTGAAGAGTAATTATGACCTGATGGCCCTCCAGAATCAGAGGCTGATGAGATCGGAATCGATATATAGCCCAACCCCCGGCGCGTACGATGATAATAATCGGGGGCTTTCCCTTTCGGCACAAAGGATCGAAGTAGCGTTCTCCTTCCTTTGCCGAAGTTCAACCCGGGTCTGTTGGTTAGATCATACTCCATGTTTTTCATCATTCTGAGTGCTTTTGGTTCATAATGACCGAACTGAGGGGATTCCTCCTCACCTTCCGATTCTTCGTGGTGCGTTGGTTCAGACGAGATTCGCCAAAAAAGAATTGGTTTTTGGCCTTTCCGTCTGGCTGGAACCATAAATATAGATTCTTGCGCATTACCATTCTCCTGGTATGTCCCGAAGGATGATTTTACTGGTACATGCAACGATATCAAAGCATCCATTGCCGACCAGAGGTCATCATCTACATCAGTGCTAGTATCTGACGGTATTGAATCAGAAGCAAACACAGAAAAATATGCTAAATCTAATTCTTCATTAATGTACCATCTGCCTGCACCATCAGCGGAGGTATTATCAACATCGGGCTTATTAATGCCCGTTACAGGTGGGTCCAGCTCCCACACGCACTCATCTTCTTCCAGCTCGGTGTCGGCTTCATTGCCAGAGTCTGGTTCTTCTGGTTGCGGGACTTCATCTATTTCTACAGAATCCTGATATAGGAGGGAATCTGTGAAATAATTCTCCACTCCCTTGAACGGATGCCTCTCGGCAATCAACGTTCGCACGTTTCCACTCCTGTCAATGTATTTCATGACTTGGTGGAGAGTAGAGGGAACGATAGAGTTGCGATGAATCCATGGTCGTCCCAGCAGCAAGTTGTAGGAGGTGTCAGCATCTATGACGTAGCATGTCACCTCTGTCCTCAGATCTCCAATCTGGCATTTGAGCTTGACCTTCCCCATCGGACGGGTACTGTTGGCATTGAACCCATAAATGGTCGTCTGGGTAGGGCTCAAACGGTGAGTAGGAATCCCGAGATGTTGCATGACCCGGCGAGGCATGATGCTCAACGCGGACCCTGGATCTACCTGAATGCGGTTCACCTCAGACGATCCAATATACCCTGTGAAGTATAGGGGTCGATCATGCTTCCCTTTAACCTGCATATCATCTGCTGTGAAGGTAATGCAGGGAGCATTTGGGGAGGTATGGAGGCAATCCTCTACATCTTCCTCCCTCGGTACCTGGGTCATGAAGACCTCAGCATTTGCCAGAGCTTCTTGTAGAGCTTCTCTGGTCGACTTTGATAGTCTAAGAAGTTCATACAAGGTAATGCGTGCCGGGATGTTGGCTAGTTGAGCCAGGACATCAAAGCGGTAAGGTGTCGTGGATCCTTCTGCTACACCTTTCGAAAGAACTCGAGAAAACCGAGTTTCTTTCTGTTTCTCTACAAGTTGTTTTGTGGAGGGCTTGGTTGGCCCCACAACTGGTTATGGAGGGGTTGCCGCCGTTTCGCCATACTGCTTCAAGTACGGCTGTCCCGAATGGGTTCTCGCCATAGGTTGGTTGGGCTCTGCGGCCAAGACTATTGTTTCCTCCTCGGAGTCGGTTAACGAGGGAACATCAGTCTCGGCTTCTCGAGAGGAAGCACACACCACATTGCAGGATGAAGCCTTTGCCTTGCCTTTGGATTTCCTGTTGGTCACAGTAGTCCATTGCTGTTCATTGACAAGGTCAGGGTGGACCCACATGATTTCCCCTTGAGGTGTAGGGACGGGTACCAAGCCTTTCTCTTGCTGCTGGTGAGGGTCTGTGTTGACCACTCTCAGCTCTCCTCTTAGGATAGGGACTACTCCAGAGGGTGTCGGGGGTTGTCTTCCGAACTGGAGAACTGACGTCACATTGGCCGTCACCTTCTTCTGCTCTGGTCGGAGCTTTAACACCTCCGCGTCAATCAGAGCTTGAAGGATGTCCTTGAAGACGTAGCAGCTTTTGGTAGGGTGCCCCAGCATCCTGTGGTACAAGCAATAGGTGGGATTGTCGGTCTTGCCGACTTCCTCAGGGCGCCTAGCTTCAGGGAGCTTCAGTCGGTTGCTCTTGTTGAGTAATTTGAAGAGCGAGTCGACATGTTCATCCTTGAAGGAATACTGTTTGTTGGCCCGTGGTTGGCTCGAAGAGCCACTTCCCTTGACCGGTTGAGGTTTGACAGGGGACTTGGTCTCTGCTGCCAAGTTATCCTTCCTTTTGGCTTGGAGGGATGTGTCTGGCGCACGCCTTGTTGACCTCTCGGGCCTGGGCTTACCTTCTTCCGCTCTGACACGGCGACAATCTCCTCAGCCTGTTCACCTTGTTGGACTAATTGCTTCCAGGTGCGGCTTTCAGCAACTCCTATTTAAGTAAGGAGTGAGGTTTGGAGATTATGGCGGCATGTTTCCACCAGGGTAGCCTGGGTCATGCCGCTTGGACACCGGAGTGCCACGTTCCGAAATCTTTCCACGAAAGACTTGACGGACTCTCCCTTTCGCTGCTTGGTGGCTAAAAGGGTAGGCATATTGACCTCCGAGTCATCCTCGAAGAAGCGTGTTAAGAAAAGCTTCTCCAAATCGTCCCAGTTCTTAATAGAACCTTCTGGGAGCTTCATGAACCATTCAAAGGCCAGCCCTTTCAGGGTGCCGATGAACAGACGAGCCAGGATAGCATCGTTATCTACTACATTCCCGGTTTGGGATTTAAAGTAGTAGATGTGTTGGTTGGGTGACCCTTTCCCATCGAATGCTTGAAGGGTTAGAGCCTTGAACTTGGACGGGTACGGAACCAAGTCCCATTCAGCAGGATAGGGCCGGACCACTCCAGCTTCTTAGAGGCCTTTACGGTTGGTAAGGCCTCGAGGAGTTGTTCCAATTGACTCATTCTTTTAGCATGAACCTTTCCCTGGTCTTGGTCGCCCTTTACTTGCGACGAGAATTTGGACGAACCAGAAGTAGATCGCGGCCTCTCCTCAGAAGGTTCGGAAGATGAGCTTTCTCCCTTTGCCTTTCGTCTTTTTAGGAGGAGATTTCCTCCTGTCTTCGAGCAACTGTGCAAGCATCTGCTTGAGGGAGTCGATAGATTCCTACTGAGAAAGAATCATATCCATTTGTGCCTTCTGATTTGTTCTAAACGTCTAGCCGTTTCCTCAGGAGTGCCTATCATGTAGGCGGAGGCCTCCTTCTCAACGGAAGAGTTTGAAGCCCGTGATTCCGCTACGGCGGAGTGAGAATCATTCACTTTAATGCCATGGGCTAAGGCATTATAATCAATCGGGGGAATGGCCCCAGTTCGGGTGCGAGTGTGTTGATACACCCCTTTCGGTTCAGAGTCAGACTCATCCGAGCTGACTGCAGGTTGTTTTCCCTTGCTCCTGCTCGTCATATTCGTAGTGAGCTCCGGGTACTCAATATCAGAGAAGGTTCTCCTTCTGTGGGAGCGCCTTCTTTTGGCTGACGGGGGAATCAGGGTCAGCTGTCTAACTAAAACTGCTGGTGCACACCTGAACTACAACGGCACTCGGAGAGCATAGAGATGAGCCGTTGGCAGCAACATGATGAAGTGACCTGATTGGCACTTCTTTTCTTCGTCAAGTAATCTCTCAAATCCACGGGAGGGGGATCGAAGAGACTAGCCTCGCAACGTCGAAGACAGGAGGCATCCATGTGCTGTATAGCCTGGACGCAGGCTTCAGGGACGCGATTTTTGCGCCGCGGCTGTAAGACGCGCGTCTGGCGTCTCTGTTGGGACGAGACGCGATCGCCGCGCTGCCTCTCAGTGCGTCGGGGCAGAGACGTTTGAGAGAGGATGGGCTGCTGGGCCCCACGCCTATGGGCGCGTGCCTCTCGCGCTTGATGAGGCGCAGAGGCTTCACCTTGGCGTTTGGTGAGTTGGTCTTCAGAGGACCTAGCTTGAGGAGTTTCGCGTTTGGGCCGCCAAATGCGGACTTCACGTGCTGGACGTGGCGCGGGTAAGGCGCCAGATTGTACGTCGCGTCCAGCCTCAGTCGGACAACCAGAGGTTCCAACTTGTAGCTGACGCGCACGTCTCCTCTGTCGACGCTCAGCGTTTCGGTTGCGTCGTGGAGGTGGAGAGTGACCAACGACGACCTGATGCTAAACACCAGAGATTTTAACCACGCGGGTCTCCTGAGAGACGCTGACGCGGGTGTTCCGTGCTGCGCGGTTGATCGCAGCGACAGTTGTGCCTGAGATCACGCGGGCCTTCTGAGAGGTGTTGGCGCGTGTATCTTGCTTGGCACAGTTGGCAGCAGCAGCGCCCGAGAGAGCTTCAGATCGGTCTTCGGGGGCATTCCCCGTCGAGACCCTGCGGCCGACGCGGGTCCTGGGGCTCTTGGAGCCAGAAGAGAGAAACTCTTCGTACTTTGCCTGGTCGAACTCGACAACGAGCGATTCGACCATCTTTCCCTCACGAAGGACGTCATCTTGCGCCACGATTTGTTCATCAGTGACAAATGAAGTCCCCAGCGGAGTCGCCATCTCTTGTTTGCAGAGGAAAATCTCGCGTAAAGTTTCCTTGAATCAATTGAAAGTTTACAATGGATTAATACTCCGATTACAAGGGAGGGAGGATGTTGAGTCTTGAATCCTCCCTTTGTTTAAGGCTGAGTTCTTCAAGTGGCGGTGGAGAGTGAATCTTTTTCTCCGTTAACCGGATGACCGTCGGGACCGTCAGGGATCTTCTCTTTGGCTGGTAGAAGGAGTAGCACAGCTCTGTCTACCAAAACTCTCAAAGAGAAGGTAGGCAAAGAGCAACTTGTTCGCAGCAAGCTTGCTGAAGAGTTGAGCTCTCTCCTGCTTCTCTCTCTGTCTGCCTGTGTGTAGTCTGTTGTCTCTCTCTTGCTTCTTGTCTTCGTCCTCTTGATCGGCCGACCTCTCTGTGTGTCCCCTCATAGCGGCGGGGCTATTTAAAGAGGTTCCAGGGGTGATCGTGCCCCCTAAAACGCTCCACAATGAGGGGCTGACCTCCCCGCTATGTGGGCGACGACTGGCCCCATAACTAGGGCGGTTATAACCGAGACGTGGGCCTTGGACCCTCGCGCCTTGGGGTTGAGACGCGGGTGTTAAGCCCACGCGCCTTGAGGTTGAGACGCGGGTGTCGAGCCCACGCGCCTTGATGTTGAGACGCGGGTGTTGAGCCCACGCGCCTTGATGCTGAGACGCGGGTGTTGAGCCCACGCGCCTTAATGCTGAGACGCGGGTGTCGAGCCCACGCGCCTTTAGGTTGAGACGCGGGTGTCGAGCCCACGCGCCTTGAGGCTGAGACGCGGGTGTCGAGCCCACGCGCCTTTAGGTTGAGACGCGGGTGTCGAGCCCACGCGCCTTGAGGTTGAGACGCGGGTGTCGAGCCCACGCGCCTTGATGTTGATACGCGGCTAGCCATCATCAGTCCTGCGTCCAGAACTTGAAACTCTGCCTCTTTTAATGGCTTGTCTTCTAATGATTTTTAGACAGCCTACACCAACGGGCAGAATTTTGGTGGGTTATAAATACCCATCCTCTTTAGCTGTTTTAGCTAAGTTTTTAGAGAGCAATGTTTCTCACCTTTACAAGTGTTTAACAGCAAGTTTTTAAAAGAGTTTTGGGCTTAAAGATTTGATCTTTATTTGTTTTAAAAAGGGTTAGAAAATCAGAGAAAAATAGAGTCTTTGGGAATTGGTTTTTTGATCTTCATTTCTATAGCTATTCTAGATGTTTTCCCAAGAGTTTTTTCTTTGTGAATTATTTTTCAAACTTTTTGTTATTCTCACACTTGAGCTATCATATCTATCCTATCTATAGGATCTTATTTTTGTGAGAAAATTAGTTTGTGGTTGTTGATACCACCAAGAGTTGTAAACCTTCTTTACTTTGTGTTATCCCTCTCTAGTGAGAGGTAATTGTGGATGAGTTTGGTTATGTTGATATCCCTCTAAGTATAGAGGTGATGTTGTGGTGTTGTGGCTTTGAGCCTTATCCCTCTTGTGTGAGGTTGATCTTGTTTGGCTAAGTGCCCATCCCTCTAAGTGTAGAGGTGATTTGTATTGTGCCTTACCTCTTGTGTAGAGGTTGTATTGTTGGAGAGAAAGGAGTTGTATACTCCCAGTTTGTATTACCCAAATCCTCAGTGGAGGTTCCCTGTGTGGGAAGTCCTCTGTGGACGATATAGTGGAAATCTTTCTGTGTGAAGGCGGGCACGTAGAGCAGTGGCTCGAACCTTGAAACATATCTAGTTATTTGCGATTGATCCACTATCTCTAAACTCTCTCTCTTATACTGTGTCTTGCATTATCTCATATTGTTCATATCATACTTATATGCTTGGCAGTGTTTGTGTGCTATACTTATGTTCAACCAAAAGAGCTTCAAATAGCACATCAACTCTTATTTAGAGGAATATAGAGGAGATACTCCAGAGCCCTTCACCAGGAATTCGGCTACACTCTTAGTTACAATTTATTTTAATTTCGCATCATTTGTCATTAGATTAGCCTTACACCTATTCACCCCCCTCTAGGTGTACTTTCAGTCTGGATTGAATTTGCCTTTCGGTTCATTTTTGGACATGAAATTTGCCTTTCGGTTCATTACTGGTTGCCGCGGGCGTGCTCATGGAATCTATCAAGATATGCTCAAGTAATCGCACACGGAGAGGTTATGTATTATTTGTTTGTCTTTCTAGTATTTAGGACAGATCGATGACGGAACATATATACAGAGCCAGTGATGAAAAATTTTGTCATTGTAAGAAAGCTAAGCATAGTATTCTCCGTTGATTAGACATATTTTTGGCTCCATTCCAGAGTGTTCATTGTTGGTTGCTGGTCCCAGCCAAATGAGAAGACGTCTGGTGATTGAATTTGGCATTCGGTTCATTTTTGGACAAGGAATTTGCCTTTCGGTTCATTATTGGTTGTCGCGGGCGTCCTCGCGGAATCTATCAAGATATGCTCAAGGAATTGCACGCGTAGAGGTTGTGTTATTTGTTTGTCTTTCGAGTTAGGACAGATCGATGACGGAACATATATACAGAGCCAGTGACGGAAAATTTTGTCATTATAAGAAAGCTAAGCATAGTATTCTCCGTTGATTAGACATATTTTTGGCTCCATTCCAGAGTGTTCATTGTTGGTTGCTGGTCCCAGCCAAATGAGAAGACGTCTGGTGATTGAATTTGCCTTTCGGTTCATTTTTGGACAAGGAATTTGCCTTTCGGTTCATTATTGCTTGTCGCGGACGTGCTCATGGAATCTATCAAGATATTCTCAAGGAATCGCACGCGAAGAGGTTATGTGTTATTTGTTTGTCTTTCTAGTATTTAGGACAGATCGATGACGGAACATATATACAGAGCTAGTGACAGAAAATTTTGTCATTGTAAGAAAGCTAAGCATAGTATTCTCCATGGATTAGACATATTTTTGGCTCTATTCCAGAGTGTTAATTATTGCTTGCTGGTCCCAGCCAAATGAGACGACGTCTGGTGATTGAATTTGCCTTTCGGTTCATATGAGTGTGAGAGGGGTACCCATTTATTATAAGATATTATACGCGTGCTAGGTAGATAAAATATAAGAGGACTCAAAAATTTTAAAATTTTGTATGCTATTTTATGTGGCCTACAAGTACCATATATATATATAATAAATAAATATATATATATATATATATATATATATATATATATATATATATATATATATATATATGTATGTATGTATGTATGTATGTATGTATGTATGTATAGAGAGAGAGAGATGTACCTTAGCCGCCAGCTGAGTGCGACTCTCTCAGCTGCCACTTGAAAATGATCGCAAACTTACTGCAATATGGTCGCAGTCCACTGTAACATAGTCGCAGTCCTAAAAAATCATATATTTTCAGTATAATTAGGACTGCGACCATGATAGCGGTCCTCAGAAAAAGACTGCGACCTTAATCGCAGTCCTTAAAAAAGACTGCGACCATGGCAGCAGTCCTCATAAAAACATTGCGACTTAATCACAGTCCTCATATAACACTACGATCATGGTATCCAAAATTGTGATTAAAATTCAGCCACATAGCGCCAGCTGAGAGAGTCTCTCTCAGCTGGCCGCTGAGGTACAGATCCCTCATATACATATATATATATAGTGGTTTCTGTATCTCAGCCACTAGCTGAGAGAGTTTCGCAGTTGGGGTGTCGTGGCGTCATATTAGCCGCAGAGAAGTCAAAAATTTAGGCAGTAAAAAGACAAAATATCCTTCTCGAAAAGACCCTCAACCACTTTACCGCTGCCCAATGACTAAAATATCCTACTTTTAACTTGGCTACAATTGTTCCTCCACAAAAAAATTACATTTACGAAAATTTAAGTTTTTTCAAATAAAAAAATTACAGATCTTGATTACTAATTTTTTTTTGAAATATGTTTTAATCACAATAAAAATCTATTACCGCGACCTGAAATAGTTTATTTTAGTCTTTTTTATTTTCTAAAATTGCAATCGAAGTTGTAGTTTCTGAAAAGAAAAATCTTGTATTTAAATTTTTTAACATCATTTTCACTTTTTAGATTTATTTTTGCTTTACATTGCGACCTTGGTCGCAATATTTTTTCGATTAGGGTTGCAGTATTTTTTTGACCTTGGTAAGCTAAATAGCATACTGTGACTGTGGTCGCAGTCTTATGAAATAAGAGTCACAGTCAATTGAAGCAGTGACGAAGATCTTGTAAGTTAATTAATAAAAATGATTAGAAAATTGCGACTTCGATCGCAGTCTTATGTAATAGCAATTTCTTTGAGAATGTTTTGTTAACATTACGACCTTGGTCACAGTATTTTTTATTAAGTAATCTAAATAGGATACTGCGACCGTGGTCGCATTCTTATGAAACAAGAGACGTAATCAATTGAAGCAGTGAACAAGGTCTCGTAAGTTAAGTAATTAAGATAATCAGAAGACTGCGGCGTTGGTCCCAGTCTTATGTAATAGCAGTCTTTTTGAAAAGTTTTATTTGATAATACTGCGACCTTGGTCGCAATATTTTATAACTTATTTTTATTTTTACGACAAAAGGTCGCAGTTTTTTTATTAATAAATTTTAATTGCACTGCGCCTTGGTCGCAGTACTGTAAAACAAATGGTTTGAAGATGAAATTTCATACCGCGACTATGGTCACAGAACTTAATTTTATCTGACAGTTTGTTATTATAAATGTGACCAAAGTCGCAGTCTTGATGAAAATGATAACTTTTAAAATAATTTTTTTCCTGCGACTTTAGTCACGGTACTGACAGATTGGTTATATATTTATGTGTATTTTTCATGTCTTTTAGATTGTAAATCGAATGACTAACATTTTCGATGATGAAAAATTTATGATAGGCCTTCCTTTTGAAGAAGAAGAAGAGAAGAATCACGATGAAAAATATTGAAGCTGATATCCCAAGAGAATAAGAACCTGTCAAAATAGCTGATGGAGATCTAGGCCTGCAAACTAAAAATCAATATCTGATCCCGCTCTTACTATTTTAGAACGACGTTCTCTATGAGTCAGATCCTAAATTTGACAGCGTGAGGAGACACAGAGAGATAGACATATAAAAGGAGAGAAAATATTAAAAAAGAATATAATACTAATACATCATCCCAAGAAAATTGTCTTTTTTGAACGGTAGGGACTTTTGGTAATTTCGATTATTTTCAAAAAGTGGGGCGCCATTAGAAATATCGAATTATGTGGCACATATTGTGTCATGTCACCGCCAGCTGAAAGGCACTCTCTGCTGTCGGCTAATATACATTTTTCTAATATATATATATATAAGATATATATATAAGATAAAGTTACAATACACATAGGTGTAACTAAGTTAAGTTGCACACACCACTTTTCACTGCACAAAATTTTTTTTTTAAATATCTTTTGAGGACCACTCACATTAATTTTTGTTTGTATCTCACCAAAAAATTTTTTGTGTGATGGAAAGAGGTGTGTGTAACTTAACTTAATTATACCTAGGTATATTGTAACTTTACCCATATATATATATATATATATATATATATATATATATATATATATATATATATATATATATATATGAGAGACTTATGTTCTTCAAAAAGGATTTAAGCCCGAATCTTTCCCACTCAATACAACCCGCCGACATTTGAATACAAAATCAACTCCGTTGAAGTTGATCTATATTATTTCAAGTATCCATAAAACAAAATCAAGTGTTTTGAATATCTTTTACTCATCCATCAAGTAAGGAAAAAACAAACGGCCTACATACTGAGTTGGTTAGTTTAACAGTGTAGAACGTTTGAAACCTAATAAAAATTGGTTTGTAGGGTTTTTAAATATTTAGATCATAATGAAATGGCCGGATCGAGAATTTGTATGTCTAAAGATATAGATCTAACCAACTCGCTATTTTCAGCCATTCATTTTGAGTCACTTGATGGATGAGCAAAAAGTATTCAAAACACTTGATTTTTAGTTTTTAAATACTTGAATTATATATATATATATATATATATATATATATATATATATATATATATATATATATATATATATATATATATATATATATATATATGGGGTTACTGTAACTCAGCCTGTAGGCTGAGAGAGTTTCTCAGCCGGCGGGACGTGGCTGAATATATGCCACATCGGCCGCAGTGTGTTGGCACCAAAAAATCGTGAAACAAATTGACAAAAATACCCCTTTTCTAATTCTAAAGTGGAATAAAGTCATGAACAAACAAAAATTTCAGTTAAATATATCTACAGTTATAAAATTCGTAATTTTAATACATCGAAAAATATAATTAAAAAAATTGGAACAATATAATGTAAAATAAGCAGAAGCATTGAAAATTTAAAAAACATGCCATGGTCGCAGACTTAATACAATATAACAACTGCGACACGGTCGCAGTCACTAGTCGCACTCATAGTATAACAAAACGTTTTTATGCGACCTAATACAATATAATTTCAATTTTATATGACAACTGCGACACAGTCGCACTCACTAGTCGCAGTCATTGTATAACAAAACTTCTTTATATAACGTCTGCGACCCTAGTCGCATTCTATCGTACAACAATGCGACCTCCTTCAGTACTGAGACCAAAGTCGCAATCTTCTTTCCCATGCCTTATGTAAAAGTTTTTATATGCGACTAGGGTGGATTAGCCATGCGACCCTGAGATCAATTCGCGTATATCAAATCTTATAAAAATTATTATATTAATTACACTGAATTAAATGAAGTAATTAATATTCTTTCTACCGTGATACAACAACAGTCTAGAAAAAAGAGATGCACTAATGTTAATCTCGAGAAAGGAAAGATGTGCACCATACGTATCTAAAGGTATAGGCAAACAATTCTATAAAAAGTTAATTTGTACTTCATGTATTAAACCTCTGGAGAAAAAAGAACTCTTCGGATTCTCCCGCAATAAATCTTCAATTAAATATTTATTTTTTTTACCACTTCTTACCATACTCAACCATCACCTGTAACAATTATTATTACTATTCATGTTCTTCCACAATATTGACCTTTATATAATGCTTGTTACTAATATATTATCTCATACCTAAAAACTATATTTTTGCTCTTCCTTTTCAATTTGATTTCAAAAACTTCCAAAAAAATTCATTCTTGAATCATGTCTTCCCCATCTTCTTCCTCTGAACACTTAGATTTCAACTTCAATCGTTCCCCCACCGGTCCTTTGTCTTCAGGATATTCTAGTGAATCTGATACCAGTCTGGACTTCACTCCTTTTGACTATCGCACTACATCAAATAATGTATTAACTGATCCTCCTATTCATGATGATAATGAAGTTTTCATGTGGGTTAGTGAAGAAGACATTATTCCTCTGCCACTTGATGGAGACATGCTTGATGAAAGCATGTCCTCTGATGTTGTAGGCTCGCTTTCTCGCAACGGGTCAGACGAAGAGCTTGATAGAGACGATCCATTCTGGGAGTTCATCGGTGAAACAAAAAAACCTCAAAACAGGAAGATGATGAGGAAATAAGTGATGAAGAGGAAGAGCAGAAGAATGAAGACGATGAATCTGCTTATGATGGTGATAATGACGAGGATTAGGATTTCCTGATCTTCTGATATTCAATTATATTTTGTCTTCTTTTAAAAGCTTTTAATTCTATTTTTTTGTAAGGTCTCTTTCTCACTATATTAACTTATAAGCTCTTTTAATTACATATCCAAACTGCGACTGCTGCTCTTAAACACTGCGACCATGTTCTGATTTCACTGTAGTCTTATGCGACCTTGGTCGCAGTGCTGTATTGGATCGCAGTTGTTTAATATTGCACTGTAGTCTTGTGCGACCTTGGTCGCAGTGTGGTATTGGGTCGCAGTTGTTTCTGATTGCACTGTAGTCTTATGCGACCTTGGTCGCAGTGTCGACCCGAGGTCGAAATTTATTAAAAAACAAATATGCTTTTTATTTATGTCCAGGCATTTATGTCCGGCATGTGAAAATGATACAAAACGCTCTCTTATACAATAAGATTGAGTGATACAATACAGGAGTACAAAAGAAGTCCCTCTCTCTCTCAGAGGCTGCACTCACTCCTTAAAGCTGCATATGATTCCAAGTACAGGATGTTTGGAAGGGCGCCAAACCAGGATTGGACACTGTGGCGACGATCGGAGCCGATTGCACTGTGATGCACGACTAAACATCGAAAGAGCCCTTGTTGACTAAGAGCAATGGTGTTCTTGAGGTCTAGTGGCAGTAGAATCCTCCGACAAAGTGGCGGGATACGATCCTTCGTTGATGAACATCTCTTCCACCAGAAGGTTATCCAGTGAGCATGGAGTTTCCTTGATGTCACTTCTGGGGTAAGAGAGGAGGTTTTGAGACCTCACAGGGTATGCTACCCACCACTATATCCACCACATCTCCCGCCGCCATACCCACTCTGACCATGCCATGCCAGCAAGCTTGACTGGTACATCAAGTCCGAGGAGATCTTGGTGAGGGTTAAGTCCTCGTCAGGGATCATGACTTCTTCCCTTGTGGACGACGAGGACCATGACTTCTTCCCTTGTGGACGATGAGGTCTATGACTTCTTCCCTTGTGGACAAACATCGATCAAGTTCGCCGGCCAAAAAAATTCTCCCAGGGGCCCAGCGAAGCTGAAAAAGGACAATCAAGCTTACCTGCAAGAATCAGACAAAGTTAGAGACTCTGAAGAAGGCGGAAATTCTCAGAGCAATTGCTCTCGAAAGAAAATAGTCTAAGTATGGGCTGTTAAAGGGAGAGGGTGAGCCCTTAATAACCATAATTAATAGGCAGCGCCGGAGTGTCGTTTCGGGAAGCGTTGAAGACGCTGGTCTCCAACCACCAGCGCCGGTTTGGCATTAAAAGACATTAACTCCTAAACCCAATGAAGAGCCGACGCGTGGACAACCGCTTGGGAAACAACGAATGGTGCGGGTTCGTCAATGTAGACTTGACGTTTAAAGATCTCATAAAATCTTTATGACAGGCCACATGTAACGCCTGGGAAAATTGCACTAAGAAAACACTGCGACCTTGGTCGCTATGCATGTTAATATAAAGAAAACACCTACTTAACGTACTGCGACCTAAGTCGCAGTCCATATAATGCGACCCTAGATTGCAGTTGCTGGACAACACTGCGACCTTGGTCGCAATTAACCATGTACACTGCGACCAAAGTCTCTGACTAAGGTCGCAGTTTAAATGTACACTGCGACCAAAGACTCTGACTACATTATATACAAAAAAAATTAAACTATAAAAGTAGAATTTTGTAGCAGTAAAACTTTAAAGTACAACTACATAAAAAAATAATACAGTAGAAATCAAAGAATGATAATAAATCTGATTATATACAATAACCTAAATCCTATAAAGAGTGGCAAAAAAAGGGGGAAAAATAATAATAAACAATAAGGAAAGTTATCGAAAGGGGTATTTGGTAATTTAACTTCTTCCTAAAAGTGGGCCGCAAGTCAGTGAGGTAACAAATTGAGCCACGTCACCGCAGGCTGAGAGAGTACTCTCAGCCCGCAGGCTGATATACATTTCTCTCTCTCTCTCTCTTTATATATATATATATATATATATATATATATATATATATATATATTATATATTATATATATATATATATATATATATATGAAAATTTCAAATGAGAAACTTTCTCAAAATAAGCTTCGTGAGAAAACCATATAAGAGAGATTTTATGGATAATCTGAACCGTTCATTTTGATCTACACACTCTAATTAGACTACCAATAAAAAATCACGCGATTTCAAGTCTCTTTACCCATGCATCAAGTGACATCTTTATTCTACGGCGAATATAACGTATGTTTTGTAACCACTTGTTGAATGGGTAAAAAGACTTGAACTCACATGATTTTTTATTGGCAGCCTAAATAAAGTATATAGATTAAGGTGAACGGTTTAGATCATCCACATGATCGCCCCTATATGGTTTTCTCACGGTCTTCGTGTGAGAAAGTTTCTCACATGAAGACATATACATATATATATATATATACATATATATATATATATATATATATATATATATATATATATATATATATATATATATATATATATATATATATATATATGAGGAATCTGTATCTCAGCCGCCAGCTGAGAGAGACTCTGTCAGCTGGCGCAAAGTGACTGAATTTTAACCACTATTTTGACTACTGGTACCAAGGTCGCAATTTTATATAAGGACTGTGACAATGTCGTAGTGATTTTATGAGGAAGGTTGCCATGGTCGCAGTCTTTTCTAAGGACTGCGACCAAGGTCGCAGTCTTTTCCTAAGGGCTGCTACCAGGGTCGCAGTCCTAATTACACTAAAATTATATGATTTTTTTAGGACTGCGACTATGTTACAGTGGGCTGCGACCAAGCTGCAGTGGGTTTGCGACCATATTAAAGTGACAGCTGAGAGAGTCTCTCTCAGCTGGCGGCTGAAAAATGTGTAAGTTCACCTAGAGGGGGGGTGAATAGGTGATGGCTAATCTAATGGTCACTTAATGCCAAATAATGCGGAATTAAAAGCTATTATGACCTAAACAAAACTCTTAAACTAAACACCACATATAACACAAGAGTGTAGCCGAATTCCCCGTAAAGGGCTCTGGACTAACTCCTCTAGATTCCCTTAGATAAGGGTTGAGGTGCCGCGTTGGCTCTCTTGGTTGAATACAAGTGTTAGCAACAAACCCAAGCAAGTATATCAATAAGCACACAATATATCAAGCATGTAAAGATAAGACAAGTAATAGCATGCAAGATATAAACAAGAGACAAAGAGAGAGAGAGAGAGTGAGCAATCGCAAACACAAGGGATTTGTTTCGAGGTTCGAGCACACTTGCTCTACATCCCGCCTTCGACACACGAAGGATTTCCACTATAATCGATCCCACTGGATCACTCGGTGCCGCAACACCTACAACGAGTTCCCACTAGAACTCCTTGGACTCTCTCTAGTCCGTACACACGCAAGCCCCACAAGCTCGCCGAGGCCGCACCTCAAACACCAAGTTCGCACCCGAACTCGAAACAACGCGGACACACACGTCCGCCTCCTCAAAGTACAAGAAAGAATTCTTGGTGATCTTAAACACTTTGATCACCAATAAAAACTCTCACAAAAACACTCCTATAGAATGAATATGTTAATGGGTTGCTCAAGTGTTTGTGAGAAAAACAAGGATGAGAGTGGTGGAAGAAAACTCAAAGAATCTCTTTAAAACACTCTTAATAAAACTCTCCTTTTGATTGGAAATATTTGCTCTCAAATATGTGGAGAAAACCTTTTGAAAGGATAAGAAAAACTGGCTTGAAAGCTCTCCTAAAATCTTGTGTGCAAACAATGACCAAACCCCCAAATTTATAGGCTGTCAAAAACTAGCCGTTGGGGTTCTGTCAGACCTGTCGGTCGACCGCCCGGTCGACCGCCAACGGTCAAGAATCCGACCATTGGAGCCTCCGGTCGACCGCCCCGATCGACCGAAAAGAACAGAGAGCACTGCTCTCAGTTCCGGTCGACTGGGTCGGTCGACCGACCATCTGCCAGGTCAAGGCGTGCACGCTGTGCACGTCGGTCGACCGGTCCGGTCGGCCGACTTCAGGTATAGTCGACTATACAGTCGACTTGCTGAAGCCTGAAACAGAATATTGTTAAGGGATTAAAACTTGGCCTTTTTGTTGAAATAAAATCCCATAAATACTTAGAAAATCTACAAAAATAGTTTTACCAATATACTTTGATAAACAAACATGCTTGCACAAAATCAAGGCATGTTATAAAAGATTGGACTATTTTTATAAGTAGAAAAATATTGGCTCAAATGAAAACTTGTATTTTCCAAAATCTTGTTTTTCCAAAACTCCTTTAAATACAAAAACTAGATATTGTAATTCATTTTAAGGCATAGTGTGTATGGATATGATCCACTACACAATCAAGATGAAATATCTATGTTTTTGACATTAAGCTCTAAATATGGTTTTGGGTTAAACATATGTAAATGAAATACCGAAAACCAAAACATGTATTTTCTAAAATAGAAAATCTTTTGTAAAAACAAAACTATCAAGAGTTTGTGTGTATATGTACTTGAGCAATCCACCAACTACTCTATCCTTTACATTTTAACTAAAAATAAATATTCTAAAAACAAACCTAGACTCAAGTCTTCATCTTCTTGAAGTCTTCACTTGAAGCCTTCTTGACTTGGTCCAAACACCGTGCTAGCTCCAAAACTTGACTTTAAATCCTTTATTGAAGCTTCGCACCTACTAAGATCTTGATAAAGAATCTGTCACTGATTGAACACAAGATCATTAGTAAACATAACTACATGAGTTGATCATCATCAAAACTAGAGTGATGGGCCTTTGGCCAACAAAATGTACCTCAGCCGCCAGCTGAGAGAGACTCTCTCAGCTATCACTTTAATATGGTCACAAACTTACTACAACATGATCGCAGTCCACTGTAACATGGTCGCAGTCCTAAAAATCATATAATTTTAGTGTAATTAGGACTGCGACCATGGTAGCAGCTCTCAGAAAAAGAATGCGACCTTGGTCGCAGCCTTCAGCAAAAGACTGCGACCATGGCAGCAATCCTCATAAAATGACTGCGACATAATCACAGTCCTCATATAAAACTGTGACCATGGTACAAGCAGCCAAAATAGTGGTTGAAATTTAGCCACTTGCGCCAGCTGACAGAGTCTCTCTTAGTTGGCGGCTGAGGTATATATATATACACACACACACACACACAGAGAGATATGCATATCAGCCGACAGCTGAGAGTTTCTCTCAGCCTGCGGTGACGTGACACATTATTTGTCACACCAATAAGTTGCGGCCTGCCTATTGGAATAACTGAAATTACTAAATGCCCCTCTGTAAAAGGTACTTGTCCCGCTATTATTTATTATTATTTCACCCCTATTTCGTTTTTCGTTCGTTGCCAGATTTAGGTTTTCCTTTTCCTGCCAAAAAGTTTTTTCTAAAAATAGCCGTATCCGGATTAGGTTTTTTTTCTTTTTTTTACTTTGCAGACCTAAATTTCCTTTTCTATTTTAATGTCGATGGCGGAGCAATACACTTCTTCTGCCAATTCAGGTCATCGTCATCCCCGATCTCTATCTCCCGATCTAAATATGAACCATATATCATCTGGTTCAACTTCCTTACAGAATATTGAAAGTATTGAAGGGTTGAAATCTTTGGATGCTGATCAAGAAGTTTTTATTTATTTTTTCCCGCAATTTCTTATATGTAAAAATTTTTGTGTAACGTATGTGGAACTGCGAGCTTGATTTCATTTTACAAAACAATATAATCACTTTTACTAAAGACTTTTTTCAGTAACAATGTCACAGTTATGTTAACTGCGATCTTAGTCATAGTTATTTAATTTAATACACTAAATTGTAAGAACTACGACTACGGTCGCAGTATGTATTAAAGCCATTTTTCCAGTGGCCAAAGTTATCTTTACAACTGCGACCTTAGTCGCAGTCCTATTTATTATAGTTCAGACTTGTGATTTTCAATTATTTTTTATATACACTAAATTTTAAGAACTACGACTTAAAGTCACAGTATATATTAATGACAAATTTTCTCAGTTATTATTCATATTTTTTTTAAAACATGGTCATACGGAGAACTGCGACTACGGTCGCAGTCTTTTATTCAGAAACTACATTTATTTTTACATCGCGACCTTAGTCGCAGTTTTATTTATTATAGTTCAGACGTGTGATTTTCAATTATTTCTATTTATTTAGTTTAACAATTTGTTTTGTAGGATCTGAATTCACATGGAGAAATCTCTGGAAGCTCAGTTATTTTTTTAGCAAAACAGTATTCCACAGACGATGAAGCATACAACTTCTACAATTCTTATGTAAGGAACAGAGGTTTTGGCGTGAGAAGAAAAGGAATAGATAAGTCATGGAGGCCTCCTCGTGAAGTTATTTGCAGAAAATTTTGTTGCAATAAGGAGGGTGTGAAGAATTTGTGCGACAAAAGACAAAACGGGCTTACAGTCAACTGTCGAATCGACACTAGAGTTGCGTGTCCTGCTGAGATGCATGTGTGTATTCGTTTATTATTAGATCGAAGATTTTAGGTTGTCACAAAGTTTGTTTATTCTCATTCACATGAATTATCAAGCCCGGATAAGGTCCATCACTTTTACTCTCATCAGACACATCGATCAAAGATTAGCAAAAGCATTATGAGCAATTTGGTTGATGTAGGAATTCGCCCTTCAAATATTTCCCGTGTTGTTAATGCAATGAACCACGAAGAAGGTTATGAAGAAGTAAGCCCGCAACAAGTTATTGATTTTACTCGTCACCGTAGAAATAACTTTGGCCATGAGTTTATTCGATCATCTAATATTTTCAAGAAAAAATCGACTCCGATCCAGAATTTTTCTTTGCAAGTGGAGTTGATAATGCGGGCACACTTAGAAGCATTTTTTGGGCTGATGGAAGAGCGATTTTCTCGTATTTGAGTTTTTGTGATGTGATTGTTTTTGACACAACATACAAGACTAATCACTTGAACTCGCCATTTGCTCCATTCACTAGAGTGAATCATCATCGGCAGTCAATTTTGTTTGGCTGTGCATTGCTTGCGGATGAGCAGAGGAATACATTTGTTTGGCTATCCAATAAATGGCTCAAATGCATGCACAGAGTTGCACCAAAAGTGATTATTACTGATCAGGATGCTCAGATCGGTGATGCCATCAAGATGGTTTTTCTAGCTACTCGGCACCGGTACCGTTTTTGGCATGTACGAAAACATATTGCCGAGCAACAAATCCCGCTGACGAACAAGTATGGGGAAGATTTTTTCTCTGATTTTCATCTTTGGTACACCTCCCGTGATATAAGAATATACGAGGAATGATGGAGATTGATGAAGGAAAAATATCATATAGAAAAAAGAAGAAGACAGTTGGTTGTTGAAGATGTACAGATTGCGTCGATACTTGGTTAATGCTTATCTAAAGGATATTTTCTATGCTGGAATGACAACCAGTCAGAGGTCTGAGAGTGTTAATTTCTTCTTTGATGATTTTGTTAATGCAAACACAAAACTAGTTGAGTTTGCTCACCAATACGATAAAGTTGTCGCTGCCCGTCGTAGTTCTGAATCTCAACAAGACTTTCAGAGTTTGAATTCTGTGCCCAATTGTACTTCGAATCCAAATGAGATACAAGTTTCAAAGTTATATACCTTGAAGATTTTTCAGTTGTTCTAAAAGGAATGGGCAGTTATAATAACACTCTTTTCAGAAGAGTGGGAACACGATAGACCTGGAGCAAAATATTTGGTTGGTGAATTTCAGAATCAAAAGACACCTAGGAAAAGGTCAGTTATGAAAATTCTGCTGAACTTAACGTGTCTTATAGTTGCGCATTATTCAAAATAGAGGGTATCCTTTGTAAACATATTCTGTGCATTTTGTGGCGTAATCATGTTACACATATACCAGAATCCTATATATTACAAAGATGGAGGTTGGATGCGTGTTACAAAAATGTTGCAATTGAAAATAGCATTAGGCCTTTTCCCAATCAAGGCACTCGTGGGACGGCTAGACTGTGAACACTGCGTTCCAAATTTAATGCAATTTTTGAAATGGTGGCCGATTCAGATATCCATCTTTTAAAGTTGGATGCTGTTTTGGAACGATTTGCTGCAGAAACCAGTAATGAATACAAATTCAGGTCAGTAAATTATCAATCATCACAGTTTGAAACAAATATTAGTTCCAGTGGATCCATTGTGGTTTTGCGAGATGGTAAAGAATTGACTATACGCGATCCAACCGGTCCTGTTCCAACCAAGGGGAGGCCTAAAGGTGCATTCAGGCTTAAGTCTGATTTTGAAGATTCTTTATCACAGAAGGAAGTGAAGCATCGAAAGTG
Organism: Agave tequilana; assembly: GCA_038442645.1. Taxonomy (NCBI): domain Eukaryota; kingdom Viridiplantae; phylum Streptophyta; class Magnoliopsida; order Asparagales; family Asparagaceae; genus Agave; species Agave tequilana. Next base: position 94,310 of record JAVJIF010032608.1, read on the forward strand.
TGAAAACTGTCAACAGCTGGGCCATTACAGGACTGGTTGTCCATTATTGGTATGAAATTAAACCTGTTAAATAATTTAATTTAAAGTTTGATGTTTCAAATATTTACGTTTCTTTTTTACTTGCAGAGGAAGTAGTTTCATGTTGCGACTACCTGAAACGAATAAAGTTTTTTTTTTACATCTTCAGGCATCATCTGCGACCATGGTCACATTATTAAAGGAAGAGACATTTCATTGTACTGCGACTTGGGTCACAGTACAGACACTTTTTTGTTGCTTTTCAAGTGTTTCCCATCTATTGTTCTATTTGTAAGATGTTGTACTTTAAAAGTTCACTGCGACAATGTTGGTCTATATGTTACACTTTAGTTCATTGAACATATACTGCGACTAGCGTCGCAGATCATATTTGACTATATTTGACAGCGACTTTGGTCGCAATTAGCAGTTTTATAATGAGGATTGTATTTCATAACTACGATCAGAGTCGCGGTTTATCAATCACGGGAAAGTTGTTGTTGCTTTTCAAGTGTTACCTGTCTCTTGTTCTATTGTCAGATGTTGTACTTTATAATAATATTTGAATACAGTAAAAATATTACTTTAAAAATCCACTGCGACAATATTGGCGTATATGTTGTATTTTAGTTCATTGAACATAGACTGCGACCAAAGTCGCAGTTCATATTTGACTATATTTGACATCGACTTGTCCGCAATTACTAGTTTTAGAATGAGGAGTGTATTTTCATAACTGCGAACAGAGTCACAATTTATCTTTCAGGAAAAGTTGAATTGTTTAATTCTCAAGTTCTGAATGAATTATTATATTAAGATTTTTAATTATGTTGCCAGTTTAATATGTTGAGATATGGTTATAATTAAATTTTATATTGTGACAATTGGACCTTTTCAATTTTACACTGCGACCTTGATCGTAGTTAAGATTATACTGTTAAATTAGCCATTTATTTATCTTCAGTCGCTGATATTATTTTTTTTGATACTGTGACATTAGTCGTAGTGTATCCCATTTTATGTAATTTTAACATTTTTGTAACTTAAATATTAGATCCATTGTTGACATGTAAGTTCGACATAACCCATTAAAATTTGCCACCGTAGTTCCATATTCCAATAACCATAAGAATTAAATTAGTGAAAAAGTGTGAACAGTAAAATTAAAATTATAAAAAAATTAATAATTAAATAATTAAAATACAAAACAGGCTTAAATTGCCTAAAAATGCATATTTAAAAGGACTAATCTAGTCGTACTCGTCATCACCATCATAATCAGATTCGTCATCATATTATGACTGTGATTGTCTTCTGTATCACTTTTCTCCTCTTCCTCCTCATTACCGCCACTCTCCTTTTCGCTTTCTTCCTCTTCACAGCGGTATTCGTTTCATCCATGAACTCTCAGAACAAGTCATCTGTATCAAGCTCATCCCCTGATCCGTAGCGAGAGAACGTATCAGAACTATACATTCAATCATCATTAGATGAATGGCTTCTTTCTGGTGAAGATGGTGGAGAAGACATTTTGAATCTTTTTCAGAAAATTGAAAGAGACGAATTTCAAAAATGTAATTGAGTTTGTTTGTTATCTTCTAATGGACACCCTTAATACATAAATAATTCAGGAATTTCAAAGGGTTTATTCTCTTAAACGACGTAAGCATGGCGTAATTTATTATCTGTCTTTTTTTGAAAAGTGTATACTTTCCAAGTGACTGTTTAATTTTCGAAAATCAGTTAAAAGTTAATATATTTTGAGATGCAGTTATTTTTTACTTTGAATACGGCAAGACTATTATTATTTTAGTTTCTTACGGTAAAAAAAGACAGGGACGATAATGTTTACTTTTCGTGAAATTAATTATTTTAATAAAATTTAAAACATATATCGTTATATATATAAAAACTTTGTAGTTCCCAATTGGGTAATGCGACTATGGTCGTAGTGCGACCTGGAATATGATTCTTTAACTGCGATCACTATCTCTCTTATATTTATAGAATTATAATAAATAGATACATTTTTGACATACGAATTTATGCGTACTGCGAGTCGATACAGCCTCCCAGTTCATGTCTGTGACTTTGATTGCAGTACAAATTCTAAACTCATTATTTGTTTTTAATATCACTGCGACCTAAGTAGCATTCACCTTGTTACATCTATAGAATGGAAATAAGAAAATCTCTGTGGATTATATAACAAATGAATAAAAATGTATACAAATTACATTAATAATTCGAACAGACCTGCTTTACAAATAAGATACATTTATAATAAAAAAATGATGTATATGAATGAATTAACAATATTATAATTAAAAATTAAGTCAAATTTCAATCTTCAAATACCATCCTTTTTATCAATTCTATTTTTTCATCCCAACTTTTCTTTTTATCTGCGAGTAACATGTATGCAAGCTCGCTTCTCAGTCTCTGTACATCGGCCGCCGTCACAGTATCAACTGTTGATGGAGTACAAAATGCTATACTTTCAATGTACTTGCATACATATACAACGAAATCAACACTGAAAATTGTATAGGAAAAAATTATATGAGATTAGATATTTATGATAAATAAGCAGAAAATATCTTGGGTAAATGTCATAAAAAAATAGACCTATTTTCTTGTTGGGGACATCTTGCATATTTTATATATGTTTTTTCAACCTTTTATTAAAATCAATTTTAAAAATTTGTAATAATCTTTCTTTCTGCATTGTCAATAAAAAAATATCAATATCAAGCAAATTAAATGCAAATATTCAGTAATTGCAAGATTAAATTTAACTCAACATTGTTTTTGCATCTGTTTGATAAAGCTTTATTATATTACTTGATTTTCCACTGGGATTAAAGAGTTGTAAAAAAATCTACTCTTGCGTATGGCAATCAAATACTAATAAGGTCCAGTGAAATCTAGCTTCCTTGGCACTATGTTTGTGATTGATCGGGAAGAACATGTAATACACACCTCTTGTCCAGTTTCTCAATAATTGCTTGATGAAATAATCTTCCAGATCTCTATTTTTAGATACAACACCGTGCTGTAAAAACCAAAATAAATTCAAATATTTATATATTTAATAATAAAATGCAATCAATTATCAAAAATGACATGAAAATAAGATTTCGATACCAAAGCCGCAGATCTCTATGCCTGGGTCGCACTAAATCTTTAACTAAGTATAGTTTTATTGCTACTCTTGTCACAGTTTGATTGATTCTGCCAAGAAAACTGACTGCGACTAAGGTCGCGTGTTGTTATTGTTAATTAATTTTTTTGCTACGACCTTGGTCGCATTCATCAGTATTCAGGCTTAATTTTTTAGGATTACTAAGCAACTACGACTGCGACTAAGGTCGCAACCATCATTATATAGCTTAATTTTAGGATTAATTAATAACTGCGACTGCGACCAAAGTCGCTGTGTATTATTGTTAAATAATATGTTGGCTGCGACTGCGATCAAGGTCGCATCCATCATTATTCAGCTTCATTTTTTAGGATTAATTAGCAATTACGACTATGACCTGGGTCACAGTAAATTCATTATGCCTTATCATCAGTAAATGAGACTAATAGAATTTTTAACCATAAATTAATTATTACATTAAGTAAAAAATTGATGTTTTAATTAACTTAAAGGAGAAAATAGATGTTTACCTAAGCTTCACTGTAAAAGAATAAACTTTTTAATCCTCTTCTCTTCTCTAGATGCTTCGTGTAGAAATGAATTTGAAAGTACATCTAGAGGGGGGGTGAATAGGTGTACGACTAATGTATGAACAATATGCGGAAATTGAAAACTTAATTGCAACACACTTAATGTAACCAATGAGTGTAGCCGAATTCCCGGTGAAGGCTCTGGACTAACTCCTCTTGATTCCTCTGAATAAAAGTTGAGGTGCTATATGAAGCTCTCGTGGTTAAATACAAGTGAGGCACACACAAACAACACAAGCATGTATATGATATGACAATATGAATCAATGCACAAAGTAAGAGAGAGTTAGAGAAAGTGGATCAAACGCAAACACCAAGATATGTTTCGAGGTTTGAGCACACAGCTCTACGTCCCCGCCTTCACACAGAAGGATTTCCACTAACTCGTCCACACAGGACTTCCCACACAGGGAACCTCCACTGAGAATTTTGGACAATACAATAACCGGGAGTACACAACTCCTCTCTCAACCAATACAACACAACCTCTACACTTAGAGGTTAGGCACAAAGCCAACACAAATCAACCTCACAAACGAGGGATTGGCACTTAGCCACAAAACCAATAATCACCTCACACTTGAGGATTCCAACACAATCTCCGCCTCTCACTAGAGGAAGCCAAACACCAATTCTACAATCACCTCACACTTGAGGGATACCAACTCAATCACCTCTCACTAGAGGGATATCACAATGATGGAAGTTTACAACTTGGTGGTTTCCACAACCACAAACTAATTTTCTCACAAAATAAAGATCCTAGTAGATAGGATAGTAGATAAGCTCAAGTGTGAGAAAATAAAGTGTTTTGAATAAAGAAAATCACTTGGGAAAATCTCCAAATAGATATAGAATTTTTAGACCAAAAATCAATTCCCAAAAGACTATTTTCTTTGAATTATCAAACACTTTAAAAATAAATGAAGATTGATCTTTTAAACCCAAAAACTCTTTTGAAAACTAGTGCTAAAACACTTAGAAGATCAGGAATTTTTCTCTCTAAAAACTTGTTAAGAAACAACTCAAATGTGGGGTATTTATAATCCCCACAAAATTCTGCCCGTTGGCAGGCTGAAAGGTCAAAAATGACCTTCCGGTCGACCGGCCAACGGTCAAATTTATGACCGTTAAGCCTGCCGGTCGACCGCCTGGTCAACCGGGCCAGATCCAGAGAGCAACTGCTCTCTGGCCGGTCGACCGCCCGGTCGACCGGAGCCAGATACAGAGAGCAGAGCTCTCTGCCGGTCGATCGACCCGTCGACCGGCCCACCAGCTCACTGGCGTGCATGCCCTGTGCACATCGGTCGACCGGTCCGGTCGACCGGCAGAAAGCCAGTCTAAGATTTTTGGGAATTAAAACTTAGGTATTTTATCTTTAATTAAATCTCATAAAACCTTATAAATTCACAAAGAATCAGTTCAGTATTATACTTTGATATACAAACATGTTTGAGTAAAAATCAAACCATGTTACAAATATTTGAATCATTTTTGTGACTTACAAATTTTACCGAAAACCAAAAATCGTATTTTTCAAAACTTGGATTGTCGAAATGGAAAACCGTTTTCTCCAAAACTCATACAAGTACAAAAACATGATATTTAAACAACTTTGAAGCATATTATATATGAATAGAATCCAATATACATGAAAGGTATTATATCTATGTTTTTGACTTAAAAACTAAGATCGGTTAAACCAAAAACTGAAAACCAAAACATGAAACGTGTGTGTGTTGTGAACTTGAGTATATCACACTATCTAATCTTTAACAAGAGATCTAAACTAACTATTCTAAAACAATGTACCAAAATCTTCTTTTAGAGTGCCGTCTCCAAGTCGACTCGATCCAAACGTAATCCACCGAGCTTGACTCCAAACGAGTGCTGGATATGAACTTGATGCTCGGGCTCTTGAATCACCATGTGAAAGCTCCAAAACACCTTTGTTAAAGCTAATCACCTACTAATATCTTGGTTAAATATCTGAAACTAAATATCACAAGATTATTAGTAAACTATAACTACATGAGTTAATCATCATCAAAACTAGAGTGAAAAGCCTCTGGGCCAACAATCTCCCCCTTTTTGATGATGACAAAACTCATGTAGTTATATATGCATGGATTAAAGTTAACCTTTAAAGAAGCTCCTCCTTAACTCATGCATAGCAATAAACAAAAAGATATGCAATGAATATTAAACATGAAAATGCATAAACATGCATAATGAAATAAACATGCTCTTGATACTAAAATTTTAAAATAAATTATTTCTTCTTCTTTTTAAAATAAACATGTTCTTAAATACCACATGAAAATATAAACTTAAAATAAACATGTTCTTTAAAATAATTGTTCTTGATACCAATAAAAATTTCAATTGAAAGCTAATCAATAAAAGTTCTTGATACCAATAATAAAACTTTTAATAAAAGCTCTTGATACTAATTGAAAGATAATCAATAAAAGCTTTTGATATCAACAATAAAAAATATTAATAAAAGTTCTTGATATCAATAAAACAAAACAACAAACTATGTTCTTGATACTAATATCCTTGCTCTTGATACCAGTATCAACAAAATATAAAACAAACTCTCTTTATATCAATATGAAACAAAACAATATTTGATAAACATGCATATGAACTCAAATACTTCTCCCCTTTTTCAATCATCAACAAAGGGGTGAAAGTAAGCAATAAAACAATGTCCTCCCCCTTTTTGTCCGAAACAAAAAGATCAACATGGGGTGAAACCAAAACAAAACATTATGATACTAATTAAAAAAATATATCAATTTAGTGCATCATGATATCAATTGAAAATAAACAAATAGGTAAACTAAATTTTTTTTTGAAGAATACCAATTGAAAGTAAATAAAGCATTGAAAATCAAACTTGAAGAAACCAATTGAAAGTACCTATTGAAAGTACATAAAACATTTTTGAAGAAACCAACCAAAATTTTGATACCAAATTGAAAGATATAAACATATAGGTAATCTTGATACCAATTGTAAAAATTAGTACCAATTAAAAATATTTTACACTTTTGATACCAATTTGAAAAACATAAACAAATGGAAGATATTTTTCATTTAGAAGCGTATGATACCAAATTAAAATCAATATTAGTTTTTCAATCATTTTCATCATAAAGTGTGGGAGTAGAATACCAAAGGTAAATAAAACCAATTGAAAGATGAAATATGAATTTTCTCCCCCTTTATTAAATACCAAATAAAATGATGCATAAGCTTGTATAAGATACCAATTGAAAAATAATCAATTGAAATATAATAGTCATTTAAGGAATCAAGCTTAGCATAAGCAAAATTTGTGCTCAAAGATATAGAGATATAGTAAGCACAAATAAAATATATATATATGCATGAGAAATTAAATACCAATCGAATTGATACTATTTTGAAGTGTAAGCATACATATATAAATATATATGAGTATACAAAAAGAATGTCAATAGTGATACAAATTGAAAAGATACAATGATATCAATTGAAAACATAATAAGATCAAGTGTATAACTCATACTTCCCACCATCCATTTCATGCACATGTTTTAAATAGATTTTCAATAATGAGCATACAAGGCATGGTCGCCCAACCAACCGCCCTTGGATGGGTAGGGGTTTTCAAAAATAAGTTTGAAAATAATATAACACGTTTGAAAACTCTACCAAATAAAGAATATAAACTAGTTATATGAAAAACTTGTAAACTAGTACGAAATCCTTCAAGTAAGGAATAAAACAAAAATATATTTCATGAAAAAAACATGTAAATCACATGATCACCAAACATTCAAAATCTAGAAAGTCCATATCATACTCACGATAACAAAAATCATGAGAAAACAATAAGTAAAGTGAGTGTATAAGAGTTATGTGAAATACATCATCATGAAAATAGGCAATTAAGCTCAAATATGAAATTCCCTAAAACATGAAACACAAGAAAAACTAATCGACATAATTTAATCTTCAAGGTAAATGTATGTCTTGTACAAACTAGAGTATACATACATATCCAAACATAACGAGTCCACAAAAGTATATGCATGAAGGCAAGTGGCTCAAGGATGTATATGTCTAACTATTAATTTGGACAAAATAGACATATACATGAAGTTTAAACATAAACATGAAAACATGTCCAAAAATGAAAATACAAGTCAAAATGCATGAACATCAAAACTAGGCTATACTAGTACATTTAATGGGTACAAATGAGCATTCAAGCACAAATATATAATAATCTATTTGTGGCTCACTAGTTGTACAAGTATATATTCAAGTTTTAATGAAAACAACATTTAAACATGTAATCAAAACATGAAGCATAGAAATCAAAATAAAAACTCATATGATCATTATGTAAATGCACATGCATTAGATCTATGATATACACAATAGTTAAACTAAAGTGAGAACACAAAATATGAGTCCATATAAACATGGGTGTCTCAAATACTAATCATGCATATCACTAATCTAATTATCATGACATTTAACATACTAATCATGAAACATCAAAACATGCTAAAATGAATAATATGAAAAGCATGTAAACATAAATGAGGAGTAAGAGATCGTTACCAAAATCATGAGGGCAACTCTCTATATCTCCAAACCAAGGTGGTCCTCCTACCAAACTTTCCTTGAAAGTGATGCATCCAAATTGTCCTCTTTAAGCTCAGAACGCATCCACCTCAAGGCACCAACACTCTCACGTCATGTGAGAGCCCACACCTACATCAAATAAAATAGGAGTGGTCTTTGGTACCCATACTCTTTTGGGTCCATGGGGGTTAGCTCCTTTCCTAACCCAAACAAATTTAGTTGCTAAATTTGAATCATGCATCCTATCATAACAAATTTAGCAAGGCGGCCCTTACATCCACAATGTGTACATGTGTACACATGAGCATACATTGTGTTATGAGTGTGAACGTGAGAAGCATGTGTATGCTGTGGTTTGTGTGCATGCATAGAAGGAACTTGCTTTTTCGAAACAAAGATTCCAAACGTGTGTGGTTCAAAGCACAATGGCTCAAAGTGGAGCCTAAACAATCCACACTCTTCTTAAGCATACAAATATCATTTTCAATCATGAAAGAAGAGGTGCATGCAATAGGTATGCTAGAAGAAGAAGTTACACTAGCATGGCAAACATGTGAAACAATGTCATTTTTCAAAGAGATATTTTCATTAGACATCAAATCCAAATCCTTTGAAATAGAAATAATTTTGTTTTTCAAAGAATCATTTTCTTTTAAGACAAAAATAAGTTTTGAAGATAGAACTTCATTTTTCTTCAAAACTATATCACAATCATTTATACTTTTTAAGATCTTGTTCTCATTTAGTGCAAGATCAAGTTGAGATTTAAGTGAGTCACGTTCACTTAAAATCTCATCCCTTTCTTATAAATCAAATCCTAGTTTTGAACACAAATCCTTATTTTCTTTGTTAAGTCCAAAACTTTTCTTTTTCAAAAGTTATATTTTTCTAACAATTTTTCATAAACAATGGAGAGTTCTTCATTCAAAGCATTGGCATCAATATAATCATTACTAGAAGAAATAGCATCATCATTATCTAATTGAGCATCCGAGTTGACCTCAAGGGAGTCATTCCCTTGGACTATGTAGCAATGATGCTCGGATTCTCCACTAGATTCATCTTCCATTTGGATTGGCAATTGAAGCTTGGAGGAGGTCAATGTGTTCCACACTGCAAAGGCAAAATCACAGTTAGAAACCAACATAAGATATTCTTTATTAAGCGTGCTTCTAAGTGCCTCAAGGGCTTGTGCATTGGCCTCTATATGCTTGCTATTACCAAGATAGGATTTCTTGGTAGCGGCAAGGAAAACATGCAAGCCTAAAGTTTTTAGGTACATACTCATCCTAAATTTTCACATGTCAATGTTGGAAACATCAAACATGGGAGGTGTCAAGCAATCCATGAGTGTGTGTAAACAATATAAGTGCGCAAATGCAAATGATAGATTAGCAAACCAAGATCACACTCCTAGGTAGTTAAACCTAATATCAGGAGCGTAGGCTCTGATACCAATTGAAAGTACACCTAGAGGGGGGTGAATAGGTGTACGGCTACTCTATGAACAATAATGCGAAAATTAAAAAACTTAATTGCAACACACTTAATGTAACCAACGAGTGTAGCCGAATTCTCGGTGAAGGGCTCTGGACTAACTCCTCTTGATTCCTCTGAATAAGAGTTGAGGTGCTATATGAAGCTCTCGTGGTTAAACACAAGTGAGGCACACACAAACAACACAAGCATGTATATGATATGGCAATATGAATCAATGCACAAAGTAAGAGAGAGAGTTAGAGAAAGTGGATCAAACGCAAACACCAAGATATGTTTCGAGGTTCGAGCATACAGCTCTACGTTCCCGCCTTCACACAGAAGGATTTCCACTAACTCATCCACACAGGGAACCTCCACTGAGGAGTTTGGGTAATACAATAACCGAGAGTACACAACTCCTCTCTCAACCAATACAACACAACCTCTACACTTAGAGGCTAGGCACAAAGCCAACACAAATCAACCTCACAAACGAGGGATAGGCACTTAGCCATAAAACTAATAGTCACCTCACACTTGAGGGATTCCAACACAATCTCCGCCTCTCACTAGAGGGAGCCAAACACCAATTCCACAATCACCTCACACTTGAGGGATACCAACTCAATCACCTCTCACTAGAGGATATCACAATGATGGTAGTTTACAACTTGGTGGTTTCCACAACCACAAACTAATTTTCTCACAAAATAAGGATCCTAATAGATAGGATAGTAGATAAGCTCAAGTGTGAGAAAACAAAGTGTTTTGAATAAAGAAAATCACTTGGGAAAATCTCCAAATAGATATAGAATTTTTAGACCAAAAATCAATTCCCAAAGACTATTTTCTTTGAATTATCAAACACTTTAAAAACAAATGAAGATTGATCTTTTAAACCCAAAACTCTTTTGAAAACTAGTGCTAAAACACTTAAGAAGATCAGGAATTTTTCTCTCTAAATACTTGTTAAGAAACAACTCAAATGTGGGGTATTTATAATCCCCACAAAATTCTGCCCGTTGGCAGGCTGAAAGGTCAAAAATGACCTTCCGGTCGACCGGCCAACGGTCAAATTTATGATCATTGAGCCTACCGGTCGACCACCCGGTCAACCAGGCCAGATCCAGAGAGCAACTGCTCTCTGGCCGTCGACCGCCCGGTCGACCGGAGCCAGATACAGAGAGCAGAGCTCTCTGCCGATCGACTGGGTCGGTCGACCGGGGCCTATTCCAGAGAGCAGAACTCTCTGGCAGTCGATCGACCTGGTCGACCGGCCCACCAGCTCACTGGCGTGCATGCCCTGTGCACGTCGGTCGACCGGTCGGGTCGACTGACTTCTGCTACGGTCGACCGGTCTGTATGACCCGGGAAAGAGGGAGACAGTGAATTATCGTAAAAGTTTTCCTTGAATCAAATGAAAAAGATTACAACAAGAACTGTTCCTTCCGGTTACAAGGGAGGGAGAATATTGAATCTTGAATTCCCCCTTTGTTTAAGGCTGGGTTCTTCGTGTGGCGGTGGAGAGTGAATCTTGTTCTCCGTTGACCAGATGACCGTCCTTCAGGGATCTCCTCTTCGGCCGGTAGAAAGAGTGACACAGCTCCGTCTACCAAAACTCTAAAAGAGAAGGTATGCGAAGGCTAGCTCGTACGCAGCGAACTTGCTGAAGAGTTGATCTGCTTCTTCTCTCCTTCTGATTGCCGATTGCCGATTTCTCGATTCCCGGATTGATTCTCTCCAATCTCTCCTTCTTTTCTTTTTGTTGATGCAAATAAGGCTATTTATAGAGGTCCCAGGGGTGAACGTGCCCCCTGAAAACGCTCCACAATGAGGGCCAACTTCCCCGCTACATGGGCGGTAACTAACCCACGTGCTTGCTAAAGACATGCCACGATGGAGGCTGATTTCCCTTACGTGTGGGCAGTGATTGGTCCCTTAACCAAGGCGGTTATAACTGAGACGCGGGTTTCAATCCAACGCGCCTTGATGCTGAGACGCGGGTATCAGGTCGACGCGCCTTGATGCTGAGACGCGGGTGTTGAGCCAACGCGCCTTGATGCTGAGACGCGGGTGTCAGTCCCTCGCGTCTAGAGTTTGAAACTTTGCTTCTCAATGGCTTGTCCTCCAGTAACTTTTGGACAGCCTACAGAACCCCCTCCAAAGTTTTCGATATTCCGCAGTTAACTGGGACGGATTTCGAAATACTTTGGATTTTAGCCATATTTGCTTTCATGACTGGACTGTTAGTGCTCCGGGTTTGATTTTATCTGGAGTTGGTCTTCGTGAGTGTACTGTTTGAACTCTTTGAAGCCACCAGAGTTGATCATGTTGAGTGTCTAGATGCACTGTCTAAACCTCCCCGATTGCTTTTAGTCTGTCACGGGTGTGCTTTAAGCCAGGAGCGGTTGGTCGTCTGCTTGCGTCAGTGTACTGTTGAACTGATTTTGCAGAGGCAGGAGGCTGAACGCAGGTTCTTTTCAAAAAGCCGAGATGGTACTGCTTTAAAGACGCGATTTCTGTAGGGTGCGTCCTTTGGCAATGGAAACGCGCCTGATCTTCTATGAGGCAGACGCGATGTTGGGCCCGCTGGGTCGGACGCGGACTTTGTAAAGAGACGCGACTTTCCGAATGCATTTATGGAGATACTGACGGGACATGTCCATCGAAGAGGTGCATCCCTTGGGTGCGAATCTGTGCCGTGTGATGATTATGCCGCCAGCTGGCCTGGGGAACCGGCAGGATTTCACCTTTTGGCGCGCGGATTTCTTGGTTCATTAACTGATCCGCGCCACGTGTCAAATGACGACTCGCTGGGGAGTCGTGACGCATGATCTTCGCGAAGATTTGCTCTACGCGTTATGCGAGGATTTGCTGCAGCTTTTATCGGGTCACACGCCGCGTATCTTTGCGAATCCTTGTGCCTATAAAAGGCATCAGTCAGAGAGACCTCTTTTCTTCTCTGAACGCACTTGCTCAAGAGAGTTCTCTTCTTCCTCTGTTGAACTGTTCATCTCCATTACTGGATTTTTTGAACTGTTCATCTCCTTTTTCTGGAAAAAATGGCACCCAAGACCAAGCCAACCGCCTCTTCTTCACGGGCGGCTGCCGCCGAGGTCTAGAGGGGCGCTTCCTCTGCGCAGGCTGTCGCTTTCCCAGTATAATGCCTTTTGGGTGTGGATTTCGCCATTAACGGGAGCTCATAGAACCCTAAGAATCCTTAACACAAAATATAACTCGTGTTTGATTCTCGGGCGCGGTCTCAGACGCAGTCTTTGAGTTGATAACCGAGGCGTGGGTTTGGACCCTCGCGCCATTGGGTCCTGCGTTTCGGATTCTTCACTTAGAATATTTCTAGTTGTGAAGGGTTCAGACGCGGACTTAGTTTGCAGAACGCGGATTTGATCCATGCGTTCTGTGCCATCAGCTGCCGATTTTGATGAATTTGGCACTTGCGTCCAAGCAATTAGAATCTGGGGGTGTGAAAGGAAGGGAGTTACCCTCCTTAACTTCTGGCGGTTGTGGTGATGGAAGGGTTAAGGTGGATAACTCGCTTCTTTTCGCACCTCAGAAGTGACATCAAGGACATTCCATGACCTTCTGGTGGTGGAGACGCGGATCCTGCAAGTCTGGACGCGGGTTTGATAATTCCTGCGTCCAGTATCTCCTCCGCGTTTGGACACGGTTTCGCAGGTCTGGACGCGGATTTGATAATTCCTGCGTCCAGTATCTCTTCTGCGTTTAGACGCGGTTTCGCAGGTCTGGACGCGGATTTGATAATTCCAGCGTCTAGTATCTCTTCTGCGTCTGGATTATGAACACTTAGCATTCAAGTATCTAACTAAGTGTCCTTTTCTTTTGCAGTGCCCCATCCTTCTGCCTCACTCTCCAAGACGCGCCACTTTGGACGTGTAGGTGGTGCTGACCGGGACTTGACCTTTGTGCTACGAAGGACTGTCCCTGTGACTGCTGACCAGTCGCAGGATCGCAGGGAGAGGCTCTCTAATGTTGACATGAGAACTCTTCGGGTACTTCTGACCGATGCAGCATTCACGACGGATGATCACGTCAAGCTGGAGAAGCCTGCCTTCTTCTTCGGAGATCGTATCAACGATGGCGGCTATCGTGTGTATGACGGAACTTATAAATGGCTCCGTCAGATAAAGGGTGGAAGATTCTTTCTTCCGGACATGGAGAGGATGTTCCCGCTGTCCTACTTCCAGCACATGTCCGTCCCTCGGAAGATGGAATGGGACCTTTCTCGATATGTCCCTGAGATTACTCTCGGTGATTTGGGTTCCCATAAAGTACACCGTCATGATAGCCATGACAGGTCGGTTCTCGGCCTTTTCCCTGGGTCGCGCAAGTCTGAGGTTCCGGTTGGAGAGATACCACAACTTGGCACTACCTTCCTCAACTCGTTCATGGAAGCGGAGGGTGATTATCCGGTCGGTTTCCGTCCGCCCGGGTGGGTCCATTCCACGGAGAACTACTGGTGGGGCAGGATGGTGGGTTTCGTCCTCACCGATCTTGGGGATCTGCTAAAGCGTGTGGGACTGTACCCAGCGGTCAGGGCCGTACAGTGGGGTGTCCCACCAGGCTTTCATAACTTTTTCGGGGTCTTGGAGCGCTACAATCCTCTGACGGGGACATTCTTTACCCCGGTCGGAGAGATGGGCCTTGCACTGCACGAGCTACATGAGGTCTCGGGGCTGGCAACAGGGGACATTCCCTATGAGGAATATGTCCCGACCACTGAGGAGCTCCACCTCCTGAAGAAAGAGTTTCCTCGGGTGTACGAGACTTACTGGGAAGTGATGTGTCACTTCCACATTTGCGGTCAGCTAACCTCCTGGAGGGCGCAGGGAGTCAAGCAACTGTCTTGGGCCAGTTACTTATTCAACGGTGTCAATCATAAAGACAATCCGATAACCCGACTGGCTCCCAGTTCTGACGAGGAGATTGAAGACAGGATCACCCAGGCTCCTGAAGGCTTCTACACCACAGTTTCGAATGAGGACGGTTTCGATCCTGACCTGGTTTTTGAAAGCTTCCACCATCAAGCCCGGACCCCTATCTCCGATAGGGCACTGTTGGCAGGTTTCTTGATGCTGTGGCTGAAGCGTTGTGTGGTGCCCACGCTGCCACATGAAGCTATTGTTGCTGACGTGGTGTACCCGGCGGTGCTCCTGGCTCATGGCAACCCTATAGCCCTTCTACCGGCCGTGGCGGCTGGCATTCAGAGCGGGTTGCGGGCGCTAACCAAGAGTTTCTGCGAGGCGCCGAAAACTGTCAATTCCCACGGTAAGCCATATGTTGACTCGGAGGGGAATCCGACGGTGAAGCGCCCCAACCCTCGGATCGAGCTGCCTTATACGTACCTCATGGCTTGGTACGTGATGCACTGCCCTTCTCTGATGACGGCAGTGCGTTGGAGGGAGAGTTCCGTCCCTTTGTGCAGCGGTTGGAGGATTCGAGCTGGCGTGATCTTTATATATATTACGTCCGAAAGCGACTTTCAGATCCTGCGAATTACCAGCTCAATCGCTGCTTCCCCGAGTTCTCTGGTGCATCTTTCGGGGATCTATTTACTGATTCCGCTGGCCCAGACGGCTTCACGAGGTTGCCCGCGGGAGTCTTCTGGTGGTTGATCAATATTCGGCCCGGGTATGTGCTTTTCCGGCAAGGGACTTCATGCACCATCGAGCCATACATGCCGAGTCGTTTCGCTCGACAGTTTGGCTACGATCAACTGTACGTCGGGAATCCCAATGCTCGACTTGCCTTCGAAGGGAACTTGTTCGAAGGTGCTCGGGCTTGGTACTACAGTGTGGCCGGAGGGACGGGGGCAACTTTCCGTCTACCTATCGAGGGATCCAAGTGCCGTATGAGCTTCAGCTTCTGCACTTGGTATTTCCAAGCCATCCAGACATCAGACTTTGTTCCGGCGTCTTCATGTATTGAGAGCATCAATGCAAACCTCGAGGCAAGGTCAGAGTCTGGTAAACACTCGAAACTCACCGACCAGTACCTGAAGGCCCGGAAGGAGGTCGGGAGAAGATCGGAAAGGGAGCCCCGAGCAATAAGGGCGGAGCCGCGACCAACAAGGGAGGAGCCGCAAGCAGCAAGGGTGGAGCCACGAGCGACAAAGACTCGACAGGCGGTAAGCAAGCGTCGTCAGCGCTCTGCTTCAACTGCTGAACCTGCTCCCAAGAAGGTTCGGAGAGACTTGACAACCGAAGTCTCCCAATCCGAAGACATCCCTGCTGTCGTTGAGGTACCGAGGGAAGAAGATATAGCTGAAGAGGATGTTCCTTTAGTCCGTGCCCCTAGGTCGAGCAGCAGAGACCGTAGGTCTACGGAGGAAGGGGAGCTCGTTGACAGAGCCACCACCGCTGACGAGGATGAGCAGCTAGAGGTCGACATCATGAGTGGAGGAGATGTCGATATTCCGGGGATTTCAGTTCAACCCGGATCTTTACTTGCTCATGAAGGGAGAGATGAGGCACAGCAACCTGGGTCACCTTGTGTCTTCATTTCCAGTCCTCGGGCAGTTGACCCCAGTCCTACCACTGGGGTAATTGGTGGCAAGGCTCCGGCTGCAGAAGTCTCGTGCGGGGCGCTATCGTCTTCCTCACTCTCAGGGGAGAGCGAGTTTGAAGACGAGGTCGACTACGGTGATGAACCCGCTCTTCCTGATCCGAGTAAGTTCTCCCACATCTCAGAGGAAGAAATATACGGGGGTGAGCCATCAACGGTATCACAGCTGGTGATTACTCCCACTGAAGGTACTCTTTTCACCTTTTGACCTAATTTCCCTTTTCATTTTGAAGAGGATGTTTTAACATTCTTCTTTTATGCTGCAGGGTCGGCCGGGGACATTGAAGCTGTGATCTCCTCGCATATCGAGGAGACGGTAAAAGAGCTGACCCAGTCCG
Source organism: Agave tequilana (assembly GCA_038442645.1). NCBI lineage: Eukaryota > Viridiplantae > Streptophyta > Magnoliopsida > Asparagales > Asparagaceae > Agave > Agave tequilana. The sequence continues at coordinate 111,127 of JAVJIF010032608.1, forward strand.
AAGGAGTCAAGGCTTCAGTTGCCGAGATAATTCCAGAGAGGGCAACTACTGAAATTGGGGAGCCTTCGATTTTGCCGGAAGAGGAGGCAACTCCTAAGGCTGGGGAAGAACCCACTCTGCAGGGTGAAGAGGTTACTATTGAAGCCAGGGAGACTTCCACTCCGCTGGGCTCGCCCAAGGATTCAACATCTCTGGACCTTCCAGAGGTTGCGCTTACTACTACATCATTAGCTGTGGAGGCTCCTGCAGCGATAACACTTCCGGAAGCGCCAGTGGCCAGCACGACTCTTGCGCAAAAAGAGCCGGCTTGCACCCCTTTCTTCATGATAGAAAGGGGGTCGGGGAGTACCTCGGGTGATGACACCATGGATTTCCTGACACGCAAAACGGTGCAGCAGTTCCTTGACGCGATGCGATCGTGCATCGATTTTATCCTGTCTGGGCGTAGCTCTTTTGACTTTGCCTGGACGTTTCTCGGAAACATGGCCGGTAACATCGAATTAACCGGAGGCTCCTTGCTTGCCAAGTCGTGTATGCTGTTGGTGGAGCGACTGGGAAGTGACCTGAAAGAGCTGAAGTCTTTGGACAATGCTAGTTCTTCTCAAGAAGCCCAGGTCATCTTGACTAGGCTCCTAGCCACCCAGGAACAAGAGCGACAGGAGGTGGAAGCACAAGTTGCTGAAGAGGTCCGCAATCTCGAGCGTTCCCAAGCTGAATGTCAGAAACTGGCTGACGATTCAATGGAATCCGAGTTCATCCGGCAAAACGCAGAGCTCGCCATTACCAATGCTCGGTCTGCTATCGCTAAGGCGGAAGCCATAATCGCTGATAATGAGAGGACGCTTGTCACCGTCCGGAAGAGGCTGGAGGAGCAACAAGCTGCGAAGGCACGAGCTGAAGAAAGCCAGACCATTCACTCCTCCAGGTTGGAATCTCTGCGAGCACAGCTGGCTGCAAAACCCTTTTTATCTGAAGAGGAGCTGCGGGTCCAAGCCATGATGGAGGCTGAGAAGGCACGTCAGCACGAGATGCATCGTCTCAGGGAGCGCATCCGTTCTTTGCCGGATCAAGACTTTTAGCCTTTTCCCCTTCTTCCCCTTTTTTTTTTTTGTAAAGAAGAGGACACTCTACTAGAGTGTTTGTATCCACTTTTACTATTTTCGATATAATAAAAGTTTTTGAAGTTTTTGTCCCATCTTCTTTGTTTAGCTGTGGATGAATTCAACTCCCTGATCACTGGCTGTGAATACTGAACTTAGGTAAGACTAAGTTCTTTCAATGAGACGCGGCGTCGAGCTTGATGAGACGCATTGAGAGTGAGACGCGGTCATCCGTCCATAGGAGCTTAGATAGGACTAAGTCCTTTTGATGAGACGCAGCGTCAATCACAGGGTGAGACGCGGTCATCACTCCATAGGAACTTAGACTTCACTGAGACGCAGCGTCAATCCATAGGGAGACGCGGTCATCAGTTCATAAGAACTCAGATAGAACTAAGTCCTTTGAGACGCGGCATTGATCCGTGGGGACAAACGCGGCTTTGAGTAACGCGAATTTGTCCTGTCAATGAAGACGCGGCTTGAGCAGATGCGAGGGACGCAGCCTTGCGTATTTCCACTAATCTCAGAATGGACTAAGTGTTTTCCCTTAGAAAGGGCCCCGTTTGCTGAAGGGACGCGACTTTGAGTCACGTGGACGCTCCTTTAAAACGCAGGTGAACGCCTTCCAATTTGAGAAAGGTGACGCAGATTCTTGGACGCGGCTTTCCCATCTGCGTTCAATGCAGCCGGACGCGGCATCCCTATCTGCGTTTAATGCAGCCTGACTTAAAGATTTTCAGAGATCTTTGACCGTCAAGTCTTCGCTGACGATTGGGAAACCGGGTCATCCGTTGTTTCCCGAAGCAGATGTCCACGCGTCGGTTTTCCATTGGGCTTGGGCGTTAATGCCCTTTAATGCAAAACTGGCGCTGACGGTTTGAGATCAGCGCCTGCGACGCTTCCCGAAGCGACGTTCCACGCGTCAGCCTCCCGTTGGGTTTTGGCGGTCGTGCGGTCATTAAGGCCGGCGGTTTTAATTAATGAACCATTAATGACCGTTATCAGGAGTTGCCTATAAATAGGACTCACCCCCTTTCTTTAACAGCGGCTGCTTAGACCGTGCTCTGTTTGAGAACGAGTACTCTGAGGGACTCTGCCTTCTCCCTTCAAGGACCCTATCAGGGGTTTGCCTCCATGGATGAAGGTGCCTCTGTGGATGAAGATGACCCAGAGCTTTCATGCTTCTGTTTGGTCTCTTCAATGGATTATCACTGTCAAGTGATTTCAATGGCTGGAAGCGTCTCTTTGAGCACTTTTTACGTCCGCGTCTCAACGCAGATAGTTCAACTCTTAACAGAGGCTTCTGCGGGTATGCCATGCCCACTTACCATGACATTTTAGATCCAACCAAGTTTGAATTTCAGTACGCCCCTTAAAGAGATATCATCTGGACCTTCTTGTGAAGTTGTGGTTGGTGCATTCCTTCTGGAATTTGCGCCGCCGACTTAAACTTCCTTGGACGCGAATATAGAAGTCTTTGGTGCTTGGCCGCGGCTTTACTCATGAAGCTCGCGTTTTAAGGCCACTGACTTGGATGAATTCCAACTCGAGTTGAAGGCTTCAGACCCGAATCTTGCAACTCCTGTTCCTCCAACAGAGAGATGGCAGTTTTCGGCGTCTGAGCAGATGCAAATCTTAGACTGCGTTTGAATCCTGTGTGTGCGTCTGCAGTCACCGCGGGGATTTGGTTTGCTGCGCGGATCATTCCCGCGTCTGCAGTCTTTGACAATTTAGTTGCGCGGATGATTCCCGCGTCTGCAGTCTTTGACAATAGCCGCGTCTGTGACTTAGTTTTTCTTCTGTTGAAGTGTACTAAGCTCTGAATTGCTTGATTCCCTGTTTGCTTTTTTGCAGGTAGGCTTAGTCATCCTTCTTTATGTTCGCTAAGTCCGTGGGAGAATATATCGGACGGCGAACTTGTTCGATGTTCGTCCACAAGGGAATATATTATGGTCCTCGTCGTCCACAAGGGAATATATTATGTCCCTGACGAGGAATCGACTCTCGCCAAGGTCTCTTCAGATCCACTGCACCAATCATGCCTGCTGGCAAGAGATGGTCAGGGTAAGTATGGCGGCGAGGAGGTTACGGTGGACACGGCGGCAGGTAGGATCCTCTTCCTCTCCCACCCCAGAAGTAACATCAAGGACTCCTCATGTCTGCTGGATGGTCTGCTGGGGGAAGAGATGTTCATAAACGAAGGGTTGCCGGACTTTCTGCTTCCACCGGACCTCAAGAACACCATTGCTCTTAGCTTAGTCAGCTAGGGCTCTTTCGATGTTTACATCATGCATCGTGGTGTAACCAGCTTCTATTGTAGCCACAAAACATCGCGCACTTGGAATCAGACGCGGCTTTAAGGAGTGAGTGCAACCTCTGAGAGGGAGAGGGACTTCTTTGTACTCCTCAATTGTAACACTCCATCTTATTGTAAGAGAGCGTTTTGACTGTAACACTCAATCTTATTGTATAAGAGAGCGTTTTTGACTGTAATACTCAATCTTATTGTATAAGAGAGCGTTTTTGTATCACTTTCATGTACCTGGAAATAAATAAAAGTGACACTTCTCTTTTTGCCTCTTCCATTGTCTTGAACTTTTTTGTCTTTAATTAGACGCATAGAAGCAAAGAGTCTTTGACTTTGTCAAAATTATGATGGAAATTTTAATAAGTCAAACTTTGTGGAGAAAGATCCTATTTCAGGAACTCTCACGATACTGTCAGAGGTGTAATATTAACTTGACAGGGTGAAATTTTTGATGGACCTGCCACTTTATAAAAAAAAAGTGACAAGTAGAATTGGTACCCCCAGGGAGGGTGAACTTTTATCAAGTGTTTGGGATTAACTTGATTGAGCTCAACTGGGGGTTTGATGGAAACACTGTTGATGGTGTAGTATTAACCTAACAATGTTTTTAGGTAGACTTGTTATTCTGTTAAAGAGAATAACAAGTGGGACTAGACTCGTGGGGAATCTAGGAAAGTTTGTTACCGTCAGAGGTGTGATATTAACTTAACGGGTTGGAAGTGGTCTTATCAGAAGTGTAATGTTAACTTGACAAGGATGTGAGTCAGAGGTGTGATATTAACTTAACTCAAAAGTGTCACTGTCATAGGTGTAATGTTTAACTTGACAGTGAGGGTAATGCTAGAGGTGTAATGTTGAACTTAGCATTGGTCATCTCGGCTTGCATAAGGAAGTCCGAGGGAAAGTCATGGCCATAGGTGTATTGTTGAACTTAGCAATGACTTGGATGCTAGAGGTGTGGTGTTAACTTAGCATCATCCATTTCAGCTTCGGTGTGGAAGTCTGAAGAAAAGTGACTGTCAGAGGTGTAATATTAAACCTGGCAGAAACTTGATTACTGTTTAGAGGTGTGGTGTTAAACTTTAACAGTAACTTGTCAGAGGTGTGATATTAACTTGACAAAGATTGACTCATGGTAAGAGTAATTTGAGGACCTGTCATTCTATTGATGAGAATTGACAAGTGAAAATTTTGAAGTGCCAGAGGTGTAGTATTAACTTGGCGGATTTGAAAATTTGATACTCCGTGTAGAGTTGACAAACAAAATTTGTACTCGACAAGGAATATTGAAAAGTTTTCATTACCAGAGGTATAGTGTTAACTTAGTAATGGTTGTATTTTGTAGACCTACCATTCTGTGGATGAGAATTGGTAGGGGATTTTGGAGGAAAGAGTGGAGCCAAGTCCACTTTAGGATTTTTAGCAAACCCTCAGCTATCAACGGATTTGAGGTGCCTTTACCAACTACCGTTTGAGTTGGGCTAGCCATGCTATTCCCCTCAGCATGATGAGTTGTCGAAGACTTATGTTGGACTTAAAAGCCAACATTTTCTTCTATCCTTAGCCGTCGGGGGCGTCGGATCAAATGGGAACGTGTCCCTTAGGATTTTTAGCAAATCCTCAGCTGTCAACGGGTTTGAGGTGCCTTTACCAACTACCGTTTGAGTTGGGCTAGCCATGCTATTCCCCTCAGCATGATGAGTTGTCGAAGACTTATGTTGGACTTAAAAGCCAACATTTTCTTCTATCCTTAGCCGTCGGGGGCGTCGGATATTAATGAAGAAGCTCTTCTTGTTTTGATCAGAGGTGTATTTTTAACTTGATCAGCGGAAGAATACCATCTAAGGATAGTACTTCTTCAGGAACCTGCCATTGATCGGCATCATAAGTGTATCGCCATTCGGGGTTATGAGGCGATATGACCCATTTGAGTAGACTGACTCTACTACAAATGGTCCTTCCCATTTGGGTTGGAATTTTCCTTTTGTCTTGTGCGTCATTACCATGGGTCTTCTGACGGCTAAGACAAGATCGCCTTTCTTGAAAGTTCGCACTTTAACTTTCTTGTTGAAGGCTCTGGTAATTCGAGCTTGGTAGAGCTCGATTTGTTGTTGGGCCTGCAGACGCTTATCATCTAAGGCCTCCAGTTCTTGGAGTCACTGTCGATGCTTCTCCTCTGTTGTCATCTCCGCTGTCAAGGCGACGCGTAGAGATGGAATTTGGATCTCTAGTGGGAGCACGGCTTCACACCCATAGACCAAAGAAAATGGCGTAGCTTTAGTTGGGGTTCGCACAGTTGTGCGGTAAGCCCATAAGCATTCACCCAACTTGTCGTCCCAGTCTCGTTGACTTTTCGAGACGAACTTCTTGAGAAGCTTGCCAATAGTCTTGTTGAAAGCTTCTGCGAGGCCATTAGCGGCGGGGTAGTATGCCGTTGAGGACACACTCTGGATTCTGAACTTAGCGCAGAATCTCTGGAAAGCCTGGCTGATGAACTGAGGCCCATTGTCGTGGACAATTCGCCGAGGTACGCCGAAACGGTAAATAACATGGTGTTTCACGAATTTGATCACGTTCGACGATTTGACCTCCTTCAAAGGGATGGCTTCGGCCCATTTGGAGAAATAATCGGTTATTGCCAAAATGAACCGATGTCCTTTTGATGATGGTGGGCTGATAGGACCAACCACGTCCATGCCCCACACTTCAAATGGCCAGGTAGAGGCCGTAGAGTGGAGGTACCCTGGTGCTTGATGGATGAAATCGCCGTGCACTTGGCAGGCGTGACATCTCTTGGCATAAGTGACGGCATCGGCAATCATCTTGGGCCAGTAGTAACCCAATCTTTGGAGTCGATGTGCCAGTTTTGGGCCAGGTTGATGGGCTCCACACATGCCGTCGTGGGCTTCTTTCAATACCTCTTGAGCCTCCTTTGGTGAGAGGCACCGGAGCAAGATCCCGTCATGCGATCGACGATACAATGTTCGCGTAATCGCATTATAATAGAATTTGGGGGCTTTCCTTCGAATGGCAGCCGCCTCTTTGGTGTCTTCAGGCAGGATGTCGTATAAGACGTAGTCGATATAGGGGAATCGCCAGTCTTTAAGCTCTGGACCGGTTGATGCTTCAAGTGCTTCTTCGCGGTAACGACCTCCCGTTGACTCCTGATAATCCTCGAGAGCATTTCTCGGGCAATACAGGTCGTGGCTGTAGACGAATATCTTCTCCATTGCTCCAGCTGGAAGAGCTAAGGAGGCAGCCAGGGATGCGAGTGCATCTGCGTGCGCATTTTGCTTGCGCGGTACATGGTCGATGTAGAAGCTTGTAAACCCCTCGGCCATGCGGATAGTCGCGTTGTAATAGGGTACTAAGTCTTCATGTCTGACTTCGTACTCCCCGCGAACTTGGCTGACGATGAGCTTGGAGTCGCCGTATGCCTCGAGATTTTTAACGCCAATCTCGTCGGCGAATTGCATCCCAATCAAAAGAGCGTTGTACTCCGCCACATTGTTGGAACAGGGCTCAGTTAATGAGACAGCTCGGGGAATGACATAATTTTGTGGGGATACGAGTACTACTCCTACCCCTGCTACTAAATGTCCCCTCGGGCTTGTTCTTGATGCACCGTCGAAGAAAAGTTGCCATACTTGACTTTCGAACGATGTCTGAGTCAGGTAGACTTCAGCAACCTCATCTGGGAGATCCTCGTAGACTTTGGCTGCCCTCGGCTCTGGGTGCTCAGCTAGGAAATCCGCGACTGCTTGTCCCTTAATGGCCTTTTGTGGTAAAAAGCGCATCTCATATTGGGAGAGCAATATGGCCCATTTTGCCAGTCGGCCATTTAGCGATGAAGGTTTAGTCATAAGTAACCTCAGGGGGTTGACTTTTGATATGACGTTTATAGTTTGGCCTACCAGATAGTGTCGCATTTTCTGGATAGCGAACACTAGTGCCAAACATTCCTTCTCGATCGGGTTATACCGATGTTCGGCTCCGATCATTGTTCTACTCAGATAGTAGATTGCTTGCTCACGTCCCTGATCGTCATTCTGAGCTAGTAGAGCTCCCAAAGAATGATCCATTGCTCGGACGTACACCAGAAACGGCTTTCCGGCTACTGGAGCTGCAAGGACTGGTGGTTGGGTGAGGTATTGCTTGATTTCCTCGAACGCTTGTTGGCAAGCGTTATCCCAAGTGAATGAGACACCCTTCTTCATCAGCTTAGCGAAAGGTTGGCATCTTCCGGAAAGGTTTGAGATGAACCTGCGGATGTACGCCAATCGTCCTTGCAATCCTCTGAGTTCTTTGAGATTTCTCGGGGGTTGCATCTCTTGGATAGCGCGAACCTTTTCCGGTCCAAGTGAATTCCGGTGGATGTTACAACAAATCCTAAGAATTTGCCACTGGCCACCCCCAGGAAGGACTTTGTGGGATTCATCTTCAATTGATGAGCCCGCATGATGTCGAAGACTACCTTCAGGTCCGCTATGTGATCACCTTTAGTGCGGCTTTTTACCGCGATGTCATCAACATAACATTCCACCGTTTTGCGTATTTGCTGATGGAAAATGGCGTTCATGGCCCTTTGGTATGTTGCCCCTGCGTTTTTCAGTCCGAAGGGCATGACGGTGTAGCAATATACCCTTAGAGGAGTTCTGAAGGAAGTATGCTTTTCGTCATCAGGATACATTTTGATTTGATTGTATCCTGAGAATCCATCCATGAAGGACATTCGTTCGAATCCACAAGTATTGTCAATCATGACATCTGTGATTGGCAATGGGAATTCGTCTTTGGGACAAGCCTCGTTTAGATCACGGAAGTCGATGCAGATCCGGATCTTCCCGTTCTTCTTGGCGACGGGGACGATGTTGGCTACCCAGTCGGGATGTTGTTCTTCCCTGATGAAGCCAGAATCAATAAGTTTTCTGACTTCTGATTGAATTGCCTCCATTATCTCTGGACGGAACCGTCGCTGCTGTTGTTTGACAGGTTTTGCGTCCGGATTGATGTTGAGGCGGTGCATAGCCACTTGAGGATCAAGTCCAGGCATGTCCTCGTAATTCCAGGCGAAGACGTCTATATACTCTTGTACAAGAGATATTAGATCCTTCTTCTCCGAAGGTGACAGGCCGTCACTTATGAAGATGGGCTTAGGGTTAACCTCATCTCCTAGGTTGATCTGAACAACCTTGTCTTCTGTGGGTGGCTCGCGCTGTTCAAAGCGAGTATCCCAAAGAGCATTTAAATGTTTGATCCAAGGATCTGTATCGGATTGGATCATTTCTTCATTTCCATCTTCCAGGTGGCTTGCCGAAACCATGTTCACTGAAAGTTCCTTGAAAATGTTGCCGACACTGACATCTGACTCCCAAGATGACGTGTCCGAAGAGTAATCGTTGCTCGACGATTCTTGAGAATCGGAGGCTGATGGGACCGGAGTTGATACATAGCCCAACCCCCGGCGTGTCCGATGATAATAATCGGGGGCTTTCCCTTTCGGCACAAAGGATTGAAGCAACGTCCTCCTTCCTTTGCCGAAGTTCAACCCGGGCTTGTTGGTCAGGTCGTACCCCATGGATCTCATTATTTTGAGTGCTTTTGGTTCGTAATGATCGAACTGAGGGGATTCTTCCTCGCCTTCCGATTCGTCACGGGGCGCTGGTTCAGACGAGATTCGCCCAAAAAGAATTGGTTTTGGCCTTTCCGTCTTGCTGGAACCATAAATATAGATTCTTGCGCATTACCATTGTCTTGGTATGTCTCGAAGGACGATTTCACTGGTACATGCAATGATGTCAAGGCACCCATTGCCGACCAGAGATCGTCATCTATATCAGTGCTAGTATCTGACGGTATTGAATCAGAAGCACACACAGAAAAATACGCAAAATCTAAATCTTCATTAATATACCAACCGCCTACATCATCGGTGGTATTATCAACATCGGGTTTATTAGTGCCCGTTACAAGTGGTTCTAACTCCCACAGGCACTCTTCTTTCTCAGGCTCAGTGTCAGCCTCATTACCAGAGTCTGGCTCCTCTGGTTGTGGGGTTCATCCGTCTCCACCGGATCTTGGTACAGCAAAGAGTCGGTGAAATAATTCTCGACCCCTTTGAACGGATGCCTTTCGGCGATCAACGTCTGGACATTTCCACTCCCGTCAATGTACTTCATGACTTGGTGGAGAGTGGAGGGAACGATGGAGTTGCGGTGGATCCACGGTCGTCCCAGCAATAGATTGTAGGAAGTGTCGGCGTCGATGATGTAGCATGTCACTTCCGACTTGAGACTTCCAATCTGACACCTGAGCTTAATCTTCCCCATCGGACGGGTCTGGTTGGCATTGAACCCATAGATAGTTGTCTGGGTGGGGCTCAAACGATGGGTAGGAATGCCGAGATGTTGCATGACCCGGCGAGGCATGATGCTCAACGCGGACCCTGGATCTACCTGGATGCGGTTTACCTCGGACGATCCAATATACCCTGTGAAGTACAGGGGTCGATCATGCTTCCCTTTCACCTGCATATCATCTGCCGTGAAGGTGATGCAGGGGGCATTCTGGGAGGTGTGGAGGCAATCCTCTACATCTTCCTCCTTCGGCACCTGGGTCATGAAGACCTCAGCATTTGCCAGAGCTTCTTGCAGAGCTTCCCTGGTCGACTTTGATAGTCTAAGAAGTTCATACAAGGTAATGCGTGCCGGAATGTTGGCCAACTGAGCCAGGACATCAAAGCGGTAAGGTGCCGTAGATCCTTCCGCGATGCCCTTTTGAAGGGCTCGAGAAAATCGAGTCCCCTTCTGCTTTTCCACAGGTGGCTTTGTGGAGGGCCTGACTGGCTCCGCAGTTGGTTGTGGAGGGGCTATCGCCGTCTCGTCGTACTGTTTTAAGTACGCTTGTCCTGAACGGGTTCCCGCCATCGGTTGGTTGGGCTCTGCGGCCAAGACTATCGTTTCCTCCTCTGAGTCGGTCAGTGAAGGGATATCCGTCTCCGCTTCTCGAGAGGAGGCACCCACTACATTGCAGGATGAGGCTTTTGCCTTGCCTTTAGATTTCCTGTTGGTCACAGTAGTCCATTGCTGCTCATTGACAAGGTCAGGGTGGACCCACATGATTTCCCCTTGAGGTGTAGGGACGGGTACCAAGCCTTTCTCATGCTGCTGGTGAGGGTCTGTGTTGACCACTCTCAGCTCTCCTTTCGGAACAGGAGTCACCCCCGCAGGCGTTGGAGGTTGTCTCCCGAACTGGAGAACCGACGTCACATTAGCCGTCACCTTCTTCTGCTCTGGTCGGAGCTTTAACACCTCCGCGTCAATCAGAGCCTGAAGGATGTCCTTGAAGACGTAGCAGCTTTTGGTGGGGTGTCCCAACATCCTGTGATACATGCAGTAGTTGGGATTGTCGGTCTTGCCGACCTCCTCTGGGCGTCGAGCTTCAGGGAGCTTCAGTCGGTTGCTCTTGTTAAGTAGTTTAAAGAGCGAATCGACATGTTCTTCCTTGAAGGAATATTGCTTGTTGGCGCGTGGCTGGCTCGAAGAGCCACTCGCCTTGCCTGATTGAGGTTTGGCGGGAGATTTGGTCTCCGTTGCCAAATTATCCTTCCGCTTTGTTTGGAGGGATGTATCTGGCGCACGCCTTGTCGACCTTTCCGGCCTAGGCTTACCTTCCTCCGCTCTGACGCGGGCGACAATCTCCTCAGCCTGTTCACCTTGTTGGACTAATTGCTTCCAGGTGCGGCTTTCAGCAACTCCTATTTGAGCAAGGAGCGAGGTTTGGAGATTGTGGCGGCATGTTTCCACCAGGGTGGCCTGGGTCATACCGCTTGGACACCGGAGTGCCATGTTCCGAAATCTTTCCACGAAAGATTTGACGGACTCCCCTTTTCGCTGTTTGGTAGCCAAAAGGGTTGGCATTGTGACTTCGGAGTCATCCTCGAAGAAGCGTGTTAAAAAGAGCTTCTCCAAATCGCCCCAGTTCTTGATAGAACCTTCTGGGAGCTTCATAAACCATTCAAAGGCCAACCCTTTCAGGGTGCCGATGAACAGGCGTGCCAGGATGGCGTCATTATCTACTACATTCCGGTTTGGGATTTGAAGTAGTAGATGTGCTGGTTGGGTGACCCCTTCCCATCAAAGGCTTGAAGAGTTGGAGCTTTGAACTTGGGCGGGTACGGAACCAAGTCCCATTCAGCCGGGTAGGGCCGGACCACTCCTACTTCTTGGAGGTCTTTGCGATTAGCAAGGGCCTCGAGGCGTCGCTCCAGTTGACTCATTCTTTTAACATGAGCCTTTCCCTGGTCTTGGTCGCCTTTTACTTGCGACGAGGACTTGGACGAGCCGGAGGTAGATCGCCGCGTCTCCTCAGAAGGTTCGGAAGATGAGCTTTCTCCCTTTTTCGCTTTGCCCTTTGACTTTTTAGGAGGGGACCTCCTCCTGTCTTCGAGCAGCTGTGCAATCGCCTGCTTGAGGGAGTTGATAGATTCCTGCTGAGCAAGAATCATATCCATTTGTGCCTTCTGGATCTGCTCCAAACGTTTAGTCGTCTCCTCAGGAGCGCCTGTCATGTAGGCGGAGGTCTCCTTCTCGACGGAAGAGTTCGAAGCCCTTGATTCCGCTACAGCGGAGTGAGAATCATTAATGCCATGGGCTAAGGCATTATAATCAATTGGGGGAATGGCCCCAGTCCGGGTGCGAGTGTGTCGATACACTCCTTCCGGTTCAGAGTCAGACTCGGAGTCGTCTGAGCTGACTGCAAGTTGTTTTCCCTTGCTCCTGCTTGTCATATTCGCAGTGAGCTCCGGGTACTCAACGTCAGAGAAGGTTCTCCTTCTGTGGGAGCGTCTTCTTTTAGCTGACGGAGGAATCAGGGTCAGCTGTCTGACTAAAGACTGCTGGTGCACGCCTGACCCGCAACGGCACTCAGTGAGCATATGGATGAGCCGTTGGCAGCAACACGACGAAGTGGCCTGATTGGCACTTCTTTTCTTCGTCAGATAATCCCTCAAATCCATGGGAGGGGGATTGAAAAGATCAACCTCGCAACGTCGAAGACGGGAGGCATCCATGTGCTGCACAGCCTGGACGCAGGCTTCAGGGACGCGGTTCTCGCGACGCGGCTGTGTAACGCGCGTCTGGCGTCTCTGCTGAGATGAAACGCGAGTCTCGCGTTGCTGCCTGGTGCGTCTGGGCAGAGGCACTTGAGAGAGGATGGGCTGCTGGGCCCCACGCCTATGAGCTCGTGCCTCTTGCGTTTGACGAGGCGCAGAGGTCTCACCTTGGCGTTTGATGAGTTGGTCCTCGGAGGACCTAACTGAAGGAATCTCGCGTTTGGGACGCCAAACGCGAATTTCACGTACTGGACGCGGCGCGGGCAAGGCGCGAGATTGTACGTCGCGTCCAGCCTCAGTTGGACAACCAACGGTTCCAACTTGCAGCTGACGCGCACGTCTCCTCTGTCGACGCTCAGCGTTTCGATTGCGTCGAGGAGGTGGAGAGAGACCAACAACATCCTGATGTTGAACATCAGGGATTTTGACCACGCGGGTCTCCTGAGAGACGCTGACGCGGGTGTTCTGTGCGACGCGGTTGGTCGCAAAGGCAGATGTGCCTGGGACCACGCGGGCCTTCTGAGAGGCGTTGGCGCGGGTACCTTGCTTGGCACAGGCAGCAGCAGGGGAGCTCGAGAAAGCCATGGATTGGGCCTCGAGGCCATTCCCCGTCGAGACCCGGCGGCAGACACGGGTCTTTGGGCTCTTGGAGCCGGAAGAGAGAAACTCTTCGTACTTCGCCTGGTCGAACTCGACAACGAGCGATTCGACCATCTTTCCCTTATAGTGGACGTCATCTTGCGCCACTATTTGCTCCTCAGTGACAAACGTAGTCCCCAGCGGAGTCGCCATCTCTTGTATGACCCGGGAAAGAGGGAGACAGTGAATTGCCGTAAAAGTTTTCCTTGAATCAAATGAAAAAGATTACAACAAGAACTGTTCCTTCCGGTTACAAGGGAGGGAGAATATTGAATCTTGAATTCCCCCTTTGTTTAAGGCTGGGTTCTTCGTGTGGCGGTGGAGAGTGAATCTTGTTTTCCGTTGACCAGATGATCGTCCTTCAGGGATCTCCTCTTTGGCCGGTAGAAAGAGTGACACAGCTCTGTCTACCAAAACTCTAAAAGAGAAGGTAGGCGAAAGCTAGCTCGTACGCAGCGAACTTGCTGAAGAGTTGATCTGCTTCTTTTCTCTCTGTGTCGCCCTCTGCTCTCTTCGTCCGATTGATTCTCTCCAATCTCTCCTCCTTTTTTTTTGTTGATGCAAACAAGGCTATTTATAGAGGTCCCAGGGGTGAACGTGCCCCCTGAAAACGCTCCACAATGAGGGCCAACTTCCCCGCTACATGGGCGGTAACTAACCCACGTGCTTGCTAAAGACATGCCACGATGGGGGCTGATTTCCCTTACGTGTGGGCAGTGATTGGTCCCTTAACCAAGGCGGTTATAACTGAGACGCAGGTTTCAATCCAACGTGCCTTGATGCTGAGACGCGGGTGTCAGGCCGACGCGCCTTGATGCTGAGACGCGGGTGTTGAGCCAACGCGCCTTGATGCTGAGACGCGGGTGTCAGGCGACGCGCCTTGATGCTGAGACGCGGGTGTCGAGCCAGCGCGCCTTGATGCTGAGACGCGGGTGTCGAGCCAACGCGCCTTGATGCTGAGACGCGGGTGTCAGTCCCTCGCATCTAGAGTTTGAAACTTTGCTTCTCAATGGCTTGTCCTCCAGTAACTTTTGGACAGCCTACACTACTAACCCACTAATTTCTAACTTCTTGATTGATAACCCGAATGAGAATAGTATCAAACAAGCCTTGTGCAAACGAGAGCTTTGGTATTTTTAGATGAGGATTCTAACTCTAACTTCCTACAAGTATTTACCTTCTTATATTTCATACTTAAATTGTTTTTTGATGATCTATAGGTGTTGTACTTTGCTTGTTGTTGTAAGTTAGAGAATTTCCTTTTAACTTAGCCGATACCATTAGTGCACTCGTGTCTTCCTGTATTCTCGCCTTCTATTGGATCTTTATAAGGGAATGTTCGAGTTTTTGTCGTTTGAAGCTAAGTTTTAGGATGAACTTTTACTCGATTTCCACGTGAATTATTCCAATGCATAAGGGTTATGTTCGCCTATGATCCATCGTGAGGCTATCTTCTAAAAATTAGAAATTAGTGGGAGCACTTAGTAGAAAGTTAGCCATGCGCTTTTACAACTAAGAAAAAATCCACTTTTACAAGCCCCCAAAACATTTTCCAATAATTCTTAAAAACAACTTATTTTCACTTTTCAATTCTTTATTTGGAAACAAGAAATTTCTTTCTTCTTGAACTTTGAAGTCGCATCAAACTTCCATCGCTCTCCCTCCTTGTGGATACGACCCGTATAGTCGCTTCGCTACTATAGAAGAATCGCAAAAGCAGTAACATCAACCCACACTTTCTTCTCTTATTTTAGTGCTTGCTTTTTGCCGATCAAGCATCCTGAAGAGTAGCTTGACAGTAGGCCAGACAATGAAGAATAAGAATCACTCTCCATCGCCACACAAAGAACCTAACCTTAAACATAGGAGAGAACTAGTTCCTCTTTTGTAATCGGAATCGTTCTGTTATAACTTTTCAGCCACTCAAAGAAACTTTACTTCGCACTACTTTTGTAACGCCCCGGTCCTGCGGGTACGGGGACGTCACTGCAACGTATATACGCAGGTCAGAAATACCCTCACGTATATACGCTAAGCATCAGTACAGGCAAGAATCAGAGTACGGAAGCAAGTGGTGCATTATACATTCCAACATATGAGTACAATTACAAAGTTATCACCAGAGGTGATAAATATTACAAGAATATTACATCACTGATAGGCACAAATGCGAGAATACAAAGAGATGTACATGTATGAACAGTACAAAAGGGCGCTCACGAGATAACTAGAGAAGCCGCGAGCCAACAAGGGGGAGCAAGGATGGGACTGGAGCTACAGCTGATCTGTCTGCTCCACAGAAGTAAGCTTGATCCTCAGCAAGAAGATCCCCTTCGGTCCAAGCTCCAGGACCTGGACATGAGGATCCAGAGGAGTCAGAACTCCCCAGGCGAGTGGTGATGCAAATGCCAGATGGCGTGCCAAGATAAGTACAAGTGTATTGATAAAACTGAATCATAAGCATGCATTGAAAGCTGTGTCGTGAGCATAAGCATGCAGGAGCAAGTAGATATAAAACAAGTGATATCAAGTAGGAAGTACTCATGGTATGATAAGATAAGAACAGGAGACTAGAGAAGTGGAATACCAGTGGTAAAGCAGGATGTGAACATGTATAGTATAATAATCATAAAACTGGAAATCCGATGTAAATTCGATAGAAGCAAACTCAGCAAACCATACAACAGACCCATACTTGGCATCTTTTATTATTATTACTCGTCTGACCCATATATCTAGGTATGTGTCCTGGTGTACATCTCAACACACATACATCCATATATAAAAAAGCCGAGGTTTGTTACTGGAAGCTGATGAAGAACTGATAGCTCATACTTATAGTAGTTCCCGACCGCCCGGGACACAGCCATTTGGGGGCCTGAAATCCCCCTAACACGCATCTTCTGGGGGCCTGAAATTCCCCTAACACGAATCGTCAATTTTGGTATTCCACTACTATAAGCAAGGCACCATACCGGCATCCATCACTTCCTCCCATTCCCCGTGCAAGTTATCCTTTTTATGGCTTATTAAACATAATTATCAGATTACGGGAATGAGTAGGAACATAACTTGTCATAACAGGAGTACATAACAGCATAACAGGAATCATAACAAGCATAACGGGAGTTCATAACAAGAAATCAGGTACTACATTCTCGTAATGTGATAATCATGAGTAGAGAGTTATTCGTAACAGGTATCAGGTTTTATCACGCCAATGACAAGTGTTCATGTAGATGACAGGTGATAAGTCAAGCAATAACCGGAGACAGGTGGTATAACATGAGCCAGTGTCAAGTAGTAGCATGTTGGGTGTCAGGTGATACAATCAAGCGGAGCTTAAGCAAGCTGGAGGTATGAATAGCAAACAGTGTTTAACACTGGAGCGTCTGGCGAGGTTACCGGGACGACTCGGCTTAAAGTGCGAGTAAAAAATCTGGCAGCATCTCGCCTAGACGAATCTAGTGGTAAAGTGCTGAACGCTGATCATGATAACCAGGCGGAGCTGAGAAACCTGACGGTCCCAATCACCTCTCTTTCAAGATAGTGAGAGACCGGAGGCTGAAGGACGGAGAGACCTGTCGGTCCCAATCAGTTCCCTTTCGAGATAGTGAGAGACTGGAGGCTGAAGGACGGAGAGACCTGACGGTCCCAATCACTTCCCTTTCGAGATAGTGAGAGACCGGAGGCTGAAGGACGGAGAGACATGTTGGTCCCAATCACTTCCCTTTCGAGATGGTGAGAGACCAGAGGTCAAGAACGCTCGGGGTTTAAGCGTACTCTCGGTGGCTACTAGCCATCCCAGGAGTGGGCAGAAACCCGGAGTCGGTACAAGAGTACATGCAATGCTAATACCGTTTAGGCATGACAATGTGCGAGGGTAGCTAATCTACCGTAGAGTAGTGAAGCCTGAAGGCTGAGTAGAGGTACCGGGTGCCCGCACGAGTTGTTCTATCCTATTACAAGCATTACAGTATATCTGTCCAGTTCGAGTCAAGACATGTCCACAGAATACAACACACACACACACCCATACAACCACACCGCACTGATACTAAATATAACATAATAAAATACAAGTCCATTTTCTTGGCGAGGAAAGTCACTCGCCTAAAACGCCACTTTTGAAGCTTTGCGCGTTCGAATCCCCGGGAGAGGAAAAACACCAAGCGAGCAAAGGAAAGGGGGGCTTGGCCCTTGGGTGGCCGCCGGCCCTAGGGTGGTGCGCCACCCCTTGGTGGTGGCCTAGGAAGTGGCCGGCCCCAAGGAGAGGGAGGGAGAGAGGAAGGGAAGGTGATTTCTTTGGTGGTGGTGTTATTTGGTGAAGAAGATGGATTTTGGTGGAGTAATGAAAAGGGAAATGAAAGAGGTGATGATGAAGGTGATGTTGGAGGTTGAAGTAGTTGAGATGGAGGTGGTGTTGTGGTGGTAAGAGTGGAGATGGTGGTGATGGAGAAGAAATGAAAAGGAGATGGTGGTGAAGATGGAAGATTTTGAGTGGTGGTGATGAATATTTAGAGGTGGTGAAGTTGTCGCCAGAAAAGTCGCCGAAAAGATCGTCGGAGTGGTCACCGGAGGTGTTGCCAGAGAAGAGGGGCTCGGCCCCTTGCTAGGGAGGGTGGCCGGCCTAGGTATAGGTGGTGGAGTGGTGGTTTGGTGAAGGATTTTAGTGGTGGTGGTATGTTTGGAGAAGGTAAATGGGGTGTTTGGATTTTGGTGGAGTTTTTGGAGTTTGTGGTGGTTTAAATGGAGATGGAGGAGGAAGAAGATGAAGGTAGGGAGTTGGAGAAGTTGTAGTGGTTGTTGTTGTGGTGGAGGTGAAGGAGGAGTTGGTGGTGGTTAAGGTTTTGGTGAAGAGAAAATGAAGTGGAAAGGAGAAGGAAAAGTTTATATAGGAATTGGATTTGTGAAGGTGATGTAAAAGTGTTTTAGGGAGGGGGTTTTTTGTAAAATGGAGGGGGGAGGTGGCTCTTGGCCGGCCATGGTGATGGGAGAGGGGTTTGAGTGGTTTGGGATATTTTGGAGGAGATATTTTGGTAGAAATGTGTAGAAAAAAATGGAAGAATGGAGAATGTTGTAGAATTTGGTGGAAGGAAAAGGAAGGAAAGAAAAAGGAAAAAGGAAAAAAAATGAAAAAGGAAGATATTTTCTTGGAATAAAAAGTGAAAATGATTAGAGTGGCGGATTCCCGGGATTCGGTTGCGGATGCGGAAAACTTTCGGAAAAATACCGAAATCGTCCGAAAATCAAGTATCTCGGAACGACCCGCAAAAATTCTCAAAAATCAAGAATATTATTTTAAGATTTATGAATAAATTCATTTTAAGAAATTCTTTATAGTTTTTAAATTAAAAATCTTGGAATCGGCCGCCAATATCGGTCGACACCAAATCTGGCAGAAATCTGATAAATTCCGAAAATTCCCAAAAAATAAAGTAAGATAGTAAATATTATTCTAAGAAACTTTGTGAAAACGGTTTATCAAAATTTGACCCCATTTGTAAATTAAAAATCCAGGAATAAACCAGCGGCACCGATTAATCCCGATTTTAGGGTGTTTATAAAATAATTCAGAAAAAATCTGAAAAATCATGAAAAATCTAAAATATTGGAAACAGTGTTTGAAATTAAAATCAGTAAATTTAGACTACCAGAAAGACTAAATCAACGAAATTAAAAAAATACGATCGAAAATTTGAATACGCAGATAAGTACGTATTCCGGGAACGGGGTGTTACATTCCACCCATCTTACAAAAATTTCGTCCTCGAAATTTCGATAAGGGGAAGATGAACACAGGAGAGACTAGGGTCGACAATGAGAATAGATAAAGTGGAATATTTAGAAAGATAACCAACTCAAAATACAAAAGATCAGGGGTAACTGTTACAATGATATCCTCAAGGTCCCTGTTCTGGATACTGGGCTTCGTATTCTGCTGATGCTTCTACTGATGCTTCTACTGACATGTTGTAAACTTGGCCTCTACCATGATCTGCTCTTGCTCCTCTCTGTGTTTGATCATGCTGCTGGGGTGGGAACGGAGCTCTTCGGCCAATTGGTTCTGGGTTCCCTCTATGTGGTGGGGCTGGAAGTGCTGGTCTAATTGGTGCCATATTTCCTACCCTTCTGAACGGGCAATCTCTTATTGCATGACTTCCAGTCCCACAGGCTAAGCATAGTCCGTTAGCCATTCGATAGTCTTTCCTATAATGTCCAGGCTTGTGGCAGAAGTTGCATATGATCTGAGGAAGAGAAGGTTGGAATGGTCGTTTGACTATCGGGCCATTGATGGGCCTGGTTGTGGGTTCTTCGTTCATCAACTGAAAGGGTCTCTTCATTGGCTTGTTCTGTGTCTGGTTCTCATTTTTCTTCTCCAGTCCTCGTTCTACTTCACGGGCAATGGAGAGAACCTGGGAGTACGTCTTTAGCTGTTGAGGAATAAGAAACATCTGAACATCCATCTTTAACCCTTGCTGAAATCTGCTAGCCCGTTTCTCTTCGTCTGTCACCATGTAAGGTGCATAACCTGCTGAGCCTCAAGAATTCAGCAGCATATTCATCCACTGACCGATTTCGTTATTGTAGCCGGATAAATTGTTCTTCCATTTCCTTTTGAGCTGTTGCAGGGAAGAATCTTTCGTAGAAACCCTTTGAGAACTGATCCCATGTAATGGGTTTCTCCAGTGTTGCTTCTTCTGCCAACCACCAAGTTCTGGCCACATCTCTCAGCTGTATCTTGGCCACTTCCACTTGGTTCTCCTTAGGGATTCGGGCTGCTTTCAAGAGATCCGTCGTGTCTACCAGCCATTGTTCTGCATCCAAGGGCTTCTCTATGCCTGAAAAGATCGCCGGTTGTAATCTCCTGAAGTCTGACATGTTGCCTGGCCTCTGCTCTCGGGGTGCAACCAACAGTCCTTGACGTAGAAGCTCTGTCTGCTGCTGTTGACTCTGCATCATCCCTTGAAGTATCCTCATCATACCATCATTGTCTCTGCTTGATCCATCTTGAGAGGTACTAGGTCCATTGCGTGTTCCCCGTCTTTCCATATCTGAGTTGGTCGAAGGGGTAGCAAGAAGGAGCCGGAAGGTAAAAGATTGAAGGGTCTCAGGATACAAGGAATGGATCAAAAGAAAGAGAGAGAGATAACTCTGCACTTGTAGTTGGATTGTATAACCGGGACTCTTGTATTCCAGTTGCAAATCTCTTTACCATTAATCTGCCATCTGGACGTACTGAGGATGTGAGAGCCTAGGCTCTGATACCATCCTGTAACGCCCCAGTCCTGCGGGTACGGGGACGTCACTGCAACGTATATACGCAGGTCAGAAATACCCTCACGTATATACGCTAAGCATCAGTACAGGCAAGAATCAGAGTACGGAAGCAAGTGGTGCATTATACATTCCAACATATGAGTACAATTACAAAGTTATCACCAGAGGTGATAAATATTACAAGAATATTACATCACTGATAGGCGCAAATGCGAGAATACAAAGAGATGTACATGTATGAACAGTACAAAAGGGCGCTCACGAGATAACTGGAGAAGCCGCGAGCCAACAAGGGGGAGCAAGGATGGGACTGGAGCTACAGCTGATCTGTCTGCTCCACAGAAGTAAGCTTGATCCTCAGCAAGAAGATCCCCTTCGGTCCAAGCTCCAGGACCTGGACATGAGGATCCAGAGGAGTCAGAACTCCCCAGGCGAGTGGTGATGCAAATGCCAGATGGCGTGCCAAGATAAGTACAAGTGTATTGATAAAACTGAATCATAAGCATGCATTGAAAGCTGTGTCGTGAGCATAAGCATGCAGGAGCAAGTAGATATAAAACAAGTGATATCAAGTAGGAAGTACTCATGGTATGATAAGATAAGAACAGGAGACTAGAGAAGTGGAATACCAGTGGTAAAGCAGGATGTGAACATGTATAGTATAATAATCATAAAACTGGAAATCCGATGTAAATTCGATAGAAGCAAACTCAGCAAACCATACAACAGACCCATACTTGGCATCTTTTATTATTATTACTCGTCTGACCCATATATCTAGGTATGTGTCCTGGTGTACATCTCAACACACATACATCCATATATAAGAAAGCCGAGGTTTGTTACTGGAAGCTGATGAAGAACTGATAGCTCATACTTATAGTAGTTCCCGACCGCCCGGGACACAGCCATTTGGGGCCTGAAATCCCCCTAACACGCATCTTCTGGGGGCCTGAAATCCCCCTAACACGAATCGTCAATTTTGGTATTCCACTACTATAAGCAAGGCACCATACCGGCATCCATCACTTCCTCCCATTCCCCGTGCAAGTTATCCTTTTTATGGCTTATTAAACATAATTATCAGATTACGGGAATGAGTAGGAACATAACTTGTCATAACAGGAGTACATAACAGGCATAACAGGAATCATAACAAGCATAACGGGAGTTCATAACAAGAAATCAGGTACTACATTCCCGTAATGTGATAATCATGAGTAGAGAGTTATTCGTAACAGGTATCAGGTTTTATTACGCCAATGACAAGTGTTCATGTAGATGACAGGTGATAAGTCAAGCAATAACCGGAGACAGGTGGTATAACATGAGCCAGTGTCAAGTAGTAGCATGTTGGGTGTCAGGTGATACAATCAAGCGGAGCTTAAGCAAGCTGGAGGTATGAATAGCAAACAGTGTTTAACACTGGAGCGTCTGGCGAGGTTACCGGGACGACTCGGCTTAAAGTGCGAGTAGAAAATCTGGCAGCATCTCGCCTAGACGAATCTAGTGGTAAAGTGCTGAACGATGATCATGATAACCAGGCGGAGCTGAGAAACTTGACAGTCCCAATCACCTCTCTTTCAAGATAGTGAGAGACCGGAGGCTGAAGGACGGAGAGACCTGTCGGTCCCAATCACTTCCCTTTCGAGATAGTGAGAGACTGGAGGCTGAAGGACGGAGAGACCTGACGGTCCCAATCACTTCCCTTTCGAGATAGTGAGAGACCGGAGGCTGAAGGATGGAGAGACCTGTCGGTCCCAATCACTTCCCTTTCGAGATGGTGAGAGACCGGAGGTCAAGAACGCTCGGGGTTTAAGCGTACTCTCGGTGGCTACTAGCCATCCCAGGAGTGGGTAGAACCCGGAGTCGGTACAAGAGTACATGCAATGTTAATACCGCTTAGGCATGACAATGTGCGAGGGTAGCTAATCTACCGTAGAGTAGTGAAGCCTGAAGGCTGAGTAGAGGTACCGGGTGCCCGCACGAGTTGTTCTATCCTATTACAAGCATTACAGTATATCAGTCCAGTTCGAGTCAAGACATGTCCATAGAATACAACACACACACCCATACAACCACACCACACTGATACTAAATACAACATAATAAAATACAAGTCCATTTTCTTGGCAAGGAAAGTCACTCGCCTAAAACGCCACTTTTGAAGCTTTGCGCGTTCGAATCCCCGGGAGAGGAAAAACACCAAGCGAGCAAAGGAAAGGGGGGCTTGGCCCTTGGGTGGCCGCCGGCCCTAGGGTGGTGCGCCACCCCTTGGTGGTGGCCTAGGAAGTGGCCGGCCCCAAGGAGAGGGAGGGAGAGAGGAAGGGAAGGTGATTTCTTTGGTGGTGGTGTTATTTGGTGAAGAAGACGGATTTTGGTGGAGTAATGAAAAGGGAAATGAAAGAGGTGATGATGAAGGTGATGTTGGAGGTTGAAGTAGTTGAGATGGAGGTGGTGTTGTGGTGGTAAGAGTGGAGATGGTGGTGATGGAGAAGAAATGAAAAGGAGATGGTGGTGAAGATGGAAGATTTTGAGTGGTGGTGATGAATATTTAGAGGTGGTGAAGTTGTCGCCGGAAAAGTCGCCGTAAAGATCGTCGGAGTGGTCACCGGAGGTGTTTCCAGAGAAGAGGGGCTCGGCCCCTTGCTAGGGAGGGTGGCCGGCCTAGGTATAGGTGGTGGAGTGGTGGTTTGGTGAAGGATTTTAGTGGTGGTGGTATGTTTGGAGAAGGTAAATGGGGTGTTTGGATTTTGGTGGAGTTTTTGGAGTTTGTGGTGGTTTAAATGGTGATGGAGGAGGAAGAAGATGAAGGTAGGGAGTTGGAGAAGTTGTAGTGGTTGTTGTTGTGGTGGAGGTGAAGGAGGAGTTGGTGGTGGTTAAGGTTTTGGTGAAGAGAAAATGAAGTGGAAAGGAGAAGGAAAAGTTTGTATAGGAATTGGATTTGTGAAGGTGATGTAAAAGTGTTTTAGGGAGGGGGTTTTTTGTAAAATGGAGGGGGGAGGTGGCTCTTGGCCGGCCATGGTGATGGGAGAGGGGTTTGAGTGGTTTGGGATATTTTGGAGGAGATATTTTGGTAGAAATGTGTAGAAAAAAATGGAAGAATGGAGAATGTTGTAGAATTTGGTGGAAGGAAAAGGAAGGAAAGAAAAAGGAAAAAGGAAAAGAAAATGAAAAAAGGAAGATATTTTCTTGGAATAAAAAGTGAAAATGATTAGAGTGGCGGATTCCCGGGATTCGGTTGCGGATGCGGAAAACTTTCGGAAAAATACCGAAATCGTCCGAAAATCAAGTATCTCGGAACGACCCGCAAAAATTCTCAAAAATAAAGAATATTATTTTAAGATTCATGGTGAAATTTATTTCAAGAAATTATTTATAGTTTTTAAATTAAAATTCTGGAATCGGCCGCCAATATCGGTCGACACCAAATCTGGCAGAAATCTGATAAATTCTGAAAATTCCCAAAAAATGAAGTAAGATAGTAAATATTATTCTAAGAAACTTTGTGAAAGCGGTTTATCAAAATTTGACCCCATTTGTAAATTAAAAATCCAGGAATAAACCAGCGGCACCGATTAATCCCGATTTTAGGGTGTTTATAAAATAATTCAGAAAAAATCTGAAAAATCATGAAAAATCTAAAATATTGGGAAACAGTATTTGAAATTAAAATCAGTAAATTTAGACTATCAGAAAGACTAAATCAACGAAATCAAAAAAATACGATCGAAAATTTGAATACGCAGATAAGTACGTATTCCGGGAACGGGGTGTTACAACTTTTCTGACAAAACCAAAGATGGTGACTCTACTGGGGAACTCTTTCTTTACTGACGAGAACGCCGTGGCGCAAGCCGATGTCTGGCTCCTCGAGAAGACGGTAGAATCCCTCATCATTGAATTCGACTAAGAAAAGTTTGAGGAATTTCTTTCCTCAGGCTCCGCCTGTCCCAAGGCAATGCGACAATATCGTAAAGTCTCTTCTGACACTCGGTCTCGAATTTTTTTGGAGATTTCTCCTGAAGTGGCCCGCACTACTGTTTACAACGCAAATGGTGCCACCTCTGAAGAGGCTATGAAAACCTCTCATGTAGGCCAGCACCCCGCGTCAACGATCTCAGGAGACCCCCTGGTCGAAAGCATCGACACACGATCAGAGTGATCGTGAAGATCAATTCTGCCATCCTTCTTCTCTCCAAACTCTGCAATTTCAGGTTATCGAGAGTTCTCAACAACCTTTACGGCTCAACCGAAATGCTAAACGTCGATGAAAGTGTCACGCACATTGACAACAAATTAAAAATTCTGTCGAAATAATCTGTTCTGCAGATTTAGAACACAAGGTTCATACCCAGGTTCCTCTCAGGCAATGCGAAATCTGCATCCAACGCGAGACCCAGTTCCGCTTACCCTGAAACGCAAGGTCCGCATTCTGCAAAGTTCAAAACACGAGGTTCGCGTATCTGGTCCTAAACACGAGACCCGTGTTCTGCCAGCTTCAGGACATGAGCCTCGCATTTCTGGCCCAAAAAGATAGACTCACGTTCTGAGGCAGACTCAACTAACGCCGGATACTCGCGTTTCTACTTCAAAATGCGAGAACCGCATTTTTAACTCTAAACGTGACGGTCGCATTTCAACATAATGCGAGGTCTTCGTTTTAGCACCACGCGAGGTCTGTGTTTCAATAAAGAAACACGAGACCCGTGTTCTGAATGGCACGTCCTCGAGACATAAAAAGCCAAAATGCCCTCCCCCCTAGGAGTTCGAGGCTAGTTCCTCAGACACTCTCTTAACGGACCTGAGGGACTACCTGACAAGGAAGATGAGCATCCATCAAATCGCCCCGTGATGTCACTGCAAGTAACTCATCTCAGCAGTACTCTCTAATTGTCATTGCGGCTTTCAGGTAAATAAACCTTCGGTGTTTAGCCCATTGTCTACGGCTTCAAACTTAGCCAATAGACGACAATCTCGGATGAAGATATCATTCTCTGACATCGAGTACCCAAAAGTGATTGCAAATATGGTGGGGCCGAGTTCCTCGCCAAGCGTGTCCTAAGGGAAGCAATTAGCTGTTAGTTCAGAGGAGTTGGATGTTGATCGATCTCCAGGTTTGAAGGACAGTCTTGTTGAACTTGAGGGGGTCTACCGCCACAATTGAACCTGCGCGGGAACAATTGCCCTGGTCAACTACAGTCTGTTGGCTAGGGGGTTAAGGTGAATGATGAGCACTCCGCCATCATCGAATCCCAGTTTTTGTATTCTAATTCGAAGACAACCATCTTACCTTACATGGCGGGAATTCCTAAGGAAGTGGCTAGGCAATTCGAAGAGCAGGCCTAGGTCCAAAGGAA
This sequence comes from Agave tequilana, assembly GCA_038442645.1. Taxonomy (NCBI): domain Eukaryota; kingdom Viridiplantae; phylum Streptophyta; class Magnoliopsida; order Asparagales; family Asparagaceae; genus Agave; species Agave tequilana. The sequence goes on from JAVJIF010032608.1 coordinate 136,927, forward strand.
ACAACTCGAGATGATTCAAGCTCAGTAAGGATTATCGATGCCCTTAAACAGATGTTGTCAAAACTGCTTAAGAAAAAAAGAAATCGAAGGCTAAAACTCCTTCCAAAAAGTCCAAGGGTAAACGAAAGGAGGGGGAGAGCTCATCTTCTAAAATCACTGAGAGTGAAGAGCATTCCAACCCTGAGATACCCAAATCTTCATCTGAAGAAAAGAATAACTCAGAAATGAAAGCAGTCATTCCAAGAGGATGAGCAAATTGGAGCAACACCCGAGGCCTTCGCCAACCGAGACGGTCTCTAAGATGTGGGGATAGTCTGACCCTACCCAGCAGAATGGGACATGATTCCCTGCCCTCCCAAATTCAAGGCACCTACTCTGCATACTTTCGATGGTAAAGGGTCACTGAACCAACACATATACTACTTTAAATCCCAAACTGAGAATGTAGTATCGAACGATGCCATTATGGCTTGTTTATTCATTGGCACTCTTAAAGGAGTCGCCTTTGAATGGTTCATGAAACTTCCTGCCAGTTCAATTAAGACATGGGCTGACCTAAAGAAGTTGTTTTTGGCTCGTTTCTTTGAAGTTGATGCAGAAATTTCAGTGCCAACTCATCTTGCAGCCAAGCAGAAGAAAGGAGAGTCTATCAAAACTTTCATCGAGAGTTTCAGAACATGGCACTTCGTTGTCCTAGAGGCATGACCCAGTCTACACTGATTAAGATGTGCCATCATAATCTGCAAACTTTTTTGCTCATTCAAATGAGAGTGGAGGAATGTCGTACTTGAAAGCAGTCGGTGCTACAAGGCGAATAGGAGAAAGGGATTGTCGCTAGGGTCAGGGCTAAAGAAAAAGACAGCAAATCAAGACCCGACAAGCCATCGCGGCACGCCCCAAAATCATCTTCTCAGCCGAAGAGGAGCGATACTCTGGCAACTGAAGTCAAATCACCTTCAAAGATCTAGTCAGTCAGAGGGGGTATGGCTTCCGGCCAACCACGTGCTAATAAACTGTAGTCCTTCAAGTATGAGTGATCGGCAAAAATCAAGCACAAGAATAAGTGAAAAGAGTGTGGGTCGATGTCACTGCTTTTGCGATTCTTCCGTAGTAGCAAAGTGGTTATACGAGCCGTATCTACAAGGAGGGAGAGCGATGAAAGCTTGATGCGGCTTCTTTGTTCAAGAAAAGAGAAAGTTCTTTGTTCAAAATAAAGAATTGGAAAATAAAAATAAGTTGGTTTCAAAAATTGTTTTAAATGATTTGGTGGTTGTAGAAGTGATTTTTCTAAATGGTAAAAGGGCATGGCTAACTTTCTACTAATTGCTCCCACTAATTCCTAACTTCTTGAAGATGTAGCCTCATGATGGATCATAGGCAAGCATAACCCTTATGCATAGGAACTATTCACGTGAAAATCGAGTGAAAGTTCTTCCTATAATTTAGCTTAACACGGTAAAAACTTGAACATTCCCTTATCAAGATCCAATAAAAGGCGAGAATAAGGGGAGACACAAGTGCACTAATGGTATCGGCAAAGTTAAAAAGAAAATCTCTAACTTACAACAACAAGTAAAGAACATAACTCATAGATCATTAAAAATCATTAAGCAAGAAATATAAGAAAGTAATACTTGTAGGTAAGTTAGAGTTAGAACCCTCGTCTTAAGATGCCATAGCTCTCGTTTGCACAAGGCTTAGTTGACACTATTGACTCATTTGGGTTTATCAAGCAAGTTGTTAGAGATTAGTGGGTTAGTAGTTAGTTAGTCATGCTATGAAAGAGTTAGTTAGACATGGCAGTAAAAGAAACAACAAAAGAAAAGAGGTAAAGAGAAAGGGAGTTACACTACAGGAAAGCAAAAGAAAAGAAGTGAAGAGGAAGGAAGTTACACTACAAAAAGGAAGTAAAAGTAAATAGCAAAGACAAGTAAATGGAAAGAAGAAAGAGAAGTAGTTACTTGTATTATCTTGTCACCTACAAATACAACCTTTACACACACTCTCTCTCTCTCTCTCTTTCACTCTAATGGCTAAAACTAAAGTTAGAAGAGGAAAGAAATTAAAACAACTACAATCCTAAAAATAAAATTACAACAATGCTCTAACTCTGGATATCTCCCAACTGAAGCCCCTTGGGGCGGTATTTATAGGCATCAGGGGAAAGGGGGCCAGGGGGACGACCCCTGGCCCAAAGCGCAGGCGGGCGCGCCCATAGGGCCGCTGAAACGCAGCCTGGGCCGCATTTTCGAGGCCCTGCCAGGGCGGCGCGCGCCTGGCTTCGGGCAGCGCGTTGCCCAGCCTGTCCCCTGTCCACTTGATCTCCTGGATTCGTGATTTGATGCCCTGGGCTGAAAAAATCTCCTCCCTAAAGTCAATGGCTACTTTATAGGCCTTTAATCACCCATTAAATGATGATTTAAGGTCTTCTTCTTCATTTGCACACCATGGACCTAGGATCAAGCAAGCAAGGTTTTATTAGCAAAATTTTACATAAAATAAATATGAGAATGTAATGAAAATTATGCAAAATTAGAGACTAATCACACCCCCACACTTATCTTTTTGCTCGTCCCGAGCAAAACAAAAATAAGAACATTATTATACCACTTTCGCAGGTGATGCGATTGCACTGAGCATGTGCAACAAGCCTTTAAACCTCTAGGTTTCCCATGGAGGAGAGTGTTGTCTCCTGAGGGTTTTTCGCGGATTGCACCCATAAAATTCAGTAAGTAAAGAAAAGTAGTTAGTTGTTAGCAAAAATTCTGTCATGAAAAAGGACTTTCAATCATCTAAGTAAAAATGGCCGAATGATGTAAAAATTAGGTTTAACCCTCATAAGTCCACTTATACTTTAGCCTTCATAAAAGGAGAAACTATGGTTTTTCTTTAAATTTAGAAAGGATCTTGTACTTCTAACTCATTATGTTATTTTGCTTTAGATAGATATGCAAATGTGTAAGTCTGATGTGCTTGGGATCTTTTTCAACTCAACTTTGAATATCATTTAATTTTATTAATATATATTTATTATTCTTGGTTTCATTAAGCTTTCTACTTCACTCATGTAACACATACCAAACCGATGACTCTCAAACCAGATGGTCCTAGGGCACCAGGTGAAAAAATACCCCTCAGGTCAAATATGTAAGTGGAGTAGGCCACGAAATCAAGATTTATTTATTTGTTAAAAAGTTTTTTTGGCGTGAGTGATTAGTCACATATATTGCATATACATTGTCATCTTACCATACTTTTTAGCTAATAAATCCTATTAACAAGTCTTCTTCTTCTTTGTTTAATGTAGGCCCAATTGCTAAAAGAAAGGAATGAGAAACAAGCCCAAAAGCCCACCAAATTCTGATTTAATTCAGAAAAAATTCAAAATCAAGGAATCAGGGCAAAATCTTGGCATATCAGAAAGGTTGAAAACCAGTTGAAAGAATCCTCCAAAATCAAACGGTTGAAGCCAACAATCAAAGGCTGTTTCGTCAAATCCGGGAGCAGAAACGAGAAAACCAGAAGAAGTTACAGGAGAATCACCAAACCAAGAGAGCTATCCAACTGGGTGTGGCCAACTGGCCATACCAGGGCGCATTTTCGCGGCCCTAGCCGCATTTCCGCGGCCTTGTGGTGTCAGTTGGGGGAGCGTTTGCTCCCCCAATCTTCACGGGATTCCCCCTTTTAGTTTTTCCCTATAAATACCAGTTTCAACAGAGCAAAAAGGGCGAAGACTAGGATTAGAATTTTTGTTATTCCTTTAAGGATTTAGGCTCTTTGTTAGATAGTTTAAAAGTTGTATTTTATTTTGCAATTTGTAGTTCAGTACAAACACTTATGAGAGAGAGGAATTGAGTGCTTGTAACTTGAAGATTGAAGTGACATCAATACAAGAGACGAACTCCATTTTCTTCTACTCATTTTACGGTATGTTTTACTTTAATTACTTGCATTGTTTCTTATTTCTCATGAGTAGCTAAATCGGTTTTCTGGGCTCACAATTGTACCTCTCTCTAATTCTTCTTCTTTTCTGATTTTCATGAAGAAGACCCAATGAATCATTTGCATGCCTAACTTAAAGCCTTTCTTCTTGAAAGTGTTCTTGAAGGCACATGAGGATGGGTTTGGATCTTTAAACTCCTACTTCTTTTAAGAACGTTTCTTGAACTATTTTTATTTCATATTTGCTTCTTCGCGCTTGACGATTTAACATTTGATTCAAAACGATTTCTTAAAGAAAAGAGTGAACTCTTCCAACCATCTTATGCGCTTTACTTCAAACTTTCTAAAGTCAACCTTAAGTTTTACCTATGATCAAGTTGAGGCACTTAGGATTTCAATAGAAGAATAAACGGTTGAGTAGTGAGATAGTTGAAATCACCTAGAGGGGGTGAATAGGTGATAATGCTAATCTAATGAACTAAATGCGGAATTTAAAACTAATTGCAACAACACACAAGCAAGTATATGATATAGCAATATGAATCAATACACAAAGTAAAGAGAGAGAGAGTAAGAGTCAATGGATCAAGCGCAAACAACAAGATTTGTTTCGAGGTTCGTGCACCCAGCTCTACATCCCCGCCTTCACCGAGAAGGATTTCGAATCCACTAGCTTGTCCACAAAAGACTCCCACACAAGGAACCTCCACCGAGGATTTGGGGCAATACAATAACTAGGAGTACCCAACTCCTTTCTTTACAACCACAACCTCTCACTAGAGGCAAAGCACCAAGCCAACCAAAACAATCACCACACAACTTGAGGAATAAGCACAAAGCTACACAAGGATCACCTCACAACTAGAGGGATGCAACCCACTTGCACAACCTCCTCAACACTATGAGGGAAAGGCACAAAGCCAAGCAAGAATAGGGTTTACAACTTGGTGATCAAAAGATCACAAACCAATCTCTTTTTTTCCACAAACATAAAGACCCTATAGATAGGATAGAATGAAGCTCAAGTGTGGAAAACAAAGTGTTTAAAACAAAGAAAAATCACTTGGGAAATCTCCACAAAGATATAGAATGATTAGACCAAAACAAATTCCCAAAATACTATTTTTCTTTGAAATAATGAAACACTTTTAAAAACAATAAAGATTGATCTTTTTGGCACAAAGAAACTCTTTTCAAACTTGTATAAACACTAGAGAAAGCTCAGAAATTTTAGCCCAAAAATTCTTGAAGAAAACCTCTCTCAAATGAGGTATATAAAGCCTCTTTAAAAATATAGCCGTTGCAGCCAAAAATGGTCAGATTTGACCATGCGGTCGACCGGCCGGTCGACCAGCCAACGGTCAATTTTTGACCGTTAGCAGCTACCGGTCGACCGCGCCCTGAACCAGAGAGCAACGGCTCTCTGGCCGGTCGACCGCTCGGTCGACCGGAGCAAACCCGAGAGTGGATTGCTCACAGTCGGTCGACCGGCTCAATGGCTGGCTGCGTGCACGTATCTGTGCACGTCCGGTCGACCGCTACGGTCGACCGCCAGAGCCTGGCAGCCAAGTTTAAGGGATTGAAAACTTAGGTTTTTATTATCCAATTAAATCCCATTAAATCTCCAAAAATTCACAAAAATAGTTTTAGTATAATGCATTGATATACAAGCATGTGTGAAAATTTTCAACACAAATTTCAAACATTTTGAACCATTTTTGTGACTAATAAATTTTGCCGAAAACCAAAACCTGTATTTTTCCAAACTTGAATTTTCCAAATGAACATCTGATTTTTCCAAAACTTATCCAAATACAAAAACATGATATTTAAGCATTTTAAAGCATTTTACATATGGATAGAAATCCAATATACATGAAACATATACATATCATAGTTTTTGACTTTATTTCGAAAAATATGTTTTGTAAAAACACAAAACCTAAAACACATGAATAGGTATATCAAATTATGTTTGTCTAGGATATGAAGCATACATGTATATAGAACATATCTAATATACATAAACACATGTAAACTTGTTTTGATACTTATCTATTCATGAAAACCAAGATCGGTTAAACCAATCAAACTGAAAATCAAAATCCAAAACATAAAACGTGTGTGTGTTGTGAACTTGAGCATATCACACTATTCTAATCTTTACACATGGATCTAAAACAAACTAAAAACTATGGTACCGATATCTTCTTGTAGAGCGCCGTCTCCAAGCCGACTCGATCCAAAACTCCGTGATCCACCGAGCTAGACTCCAACGAGTGCTATGTAAGATCTTGATGCTCGGGTTCTGGAATCACCATGTGAAAGCTTCCAAACCATCTTGTTGAAGCTAATCACCAACTAATATCTTGATTAATGATCTGAAACTAAAATCACAAGATTATTAGTACACATAACTACATGAGTTAATCATCATCAAAACTAAAGTGGAAGGCCTCTGGGCCAACAATCTCTCCCTTTTTGCTGATGACAAAACTCATGTGGTTATATATGCATGGATTAAAGTTAATCTTCAAAGAAGCTCCCCCTTAACTCATGCATAGAAGAAAACAACAAATATATGCAATGAATATAAAACATGAGAATGCATAGATATGCATAAAACAATAAAATGTATAAAACATGCTCTTGATACCAAATGAAAGGTAAAACAAATTATTTCTTCTTTTTCTTAATTTCATAAACATGTTCTCTTTAAAGAATGCTTTTGATACCAAAATTACATAATGCTCTTGATACCAATAAACCAAAACTTACATAATGAAGGCTCTTGATACCAAACATTACATAATGCTCATGATACCAATAATAAAACTAGAGTGGAAGACCTCTGGGCCAACAATCTCCCTCTTTTTGACGATGACAAAACTCATGGAGTTATATATGTATGGATTAAAGTTAAGCTTCAAAGAAGCTCCCCCTTAACTCATGCATAGAAGAAAACAACAAATATATGCAATGAATATAAAACATGAGAATGCATAGATATGCATAAAATAATAAAATGTATAAAACATGCTCTTGATACCAAATGAAAGGTAAAACAAATTATTTCTTCTTTTTCTTAATTTCATAAACATGTTCTCTTTAAAGAATGCTTTTGATACCAAAATTACATAATGCTCTTGATACCAATAAACCAAAACTTACATAAACCAAAACTTACATAATGAAGGCTCTTGATACCAAACATTACATAATGCTCTTGATACCAATAATAAGACATGTTCTCAATATCAAACATGAAACAAAGATCATGCATATAGACTCAAATTCTTCTCCCCCTTTTTGTCAATCATCAACAAAGGGGTAAACGACAAACCAATAAAAATTATTCTTCTCCCCCTTTTTGTTCAAAATAAAGAATCAATAAAGGGTGACATCAAACAAATCAATAATAAGAATATGAAGGCAATGTAAATCAAAACATTTTTATATCAATATGAAAACATATACCAATTGATAGTAAAAATAAAATCTTGATACCAATTGATAAGTAAACAACTAACATACTAATTGTAAATAAACAATCTTTTTCTATCATAAAGTATGGGAGTGAAAATCAAGTACCAATTGAAAGATGAAATACAAGTTTTTTCCCCCTTTATGAAATACCAAATAAAACGATGATCAAATTTTTATTTGTTATAAGCTTATGCATCGTTATTAAAATATCAATTGAAAAATTAATCAATTGAAAACATGATAGTCATTAAAATTTCAAGCTTATCCATAAACAAAATTTATATATGTATGAAAAATTAGATACCAATCGAAATTGATACTATATGAAAGAAAGCATACATACATACAAATATATGAGTATACGAAAATGTCAATATTGATACCAATTGAAAAGATCCAATGATACCAATTGAAACAACAATAATATCAAGATTATATCTCATATATCCTACCACCCAATCATGCTTAAAATGATTTTCAATAAAAGCATACAAGGCATGGAGTCCCATCCAACCGCCCTTTGACGGTAGGGGTTTTCAAAAATAGGTTTGAAAAATATAGTAAGTTTAAAAACTCTACCATAATGAAGAATACGAACTAGTTAAATAGAAAAACTTGTTAACTAGTACGAAATCCTTCAAGCAAGGAATAAAATAAAAATATTTTTCATGAAACTATGTAAATCACATGATCACTAAAACACTCAAAATCCATATAGCCCATACATACTCATGAAAACATAATCATGATAAACATTTAAATAAGGTGAGTGTACAAGTGTAGTGTGAAACACATAATCATGAAATTTGGCAATAAAGCTCAATATTCCTTAAAACAAGAAAATCATCAAAACGAGTTAATATTCAAGGCATATGTATGTCTTATACAAACTAAAGTATACATACATGTCCAAATATAAATGAGTCCACAAATGTATATGCATGAAGGCACGTGGCTCAAAGGATGTATATGTATAATCAATAGTTTGGACAAGATGGACATATACATGAAGTTAAACATGAAAACATGGATAAAATAGGAATACAAGTCAAATGCTTGAATCATCAAAACTAGACAATACTAGCACATCTAATGGGTACAAATAAGCATACAAGCACAAACATATAAAAATTTATTTGTGGCCCACTATATGTACAAGTATAAATTCTAATTTTAATGAAAACTAACAATTAAACAAGTAATCAAATCATGAAGCATAAAACGAGACATAAATCAACATGATAATCATAAAAACGATCATAATGTAAATCCACATGCTATTAGAACTATGATATACATAATAGCTAAACATATGTGAGAACACAAAGAATGATCCATATTAAGCATGGGTGATCTCAAAAGCTATACATGCATGTCAATGATCTAATAATCATGGCATTGTCATAATAATCAATAAACAACAAAACATCCTATAAACAATGAACATGAAAAGCATGTAAATATAAACGGGAGTTAGAGATCGATACCAAAACCGATGAAGGCACCTCTCTAGATCTCCAAACCAAGGTGGTCTTCCCACCAAACCTTCCCTTGAAAGTGATGCATCCAAATGGTCATCATGAAGCTCGGAACGCATCCACTCCAAGGTACTGCTACTCTCACGTCATGTGAGAGCCCACACCTACATCAAATATAATAGGGGTGGTCTTTGGTACTCATACTCTTTTGGGTCCATGGGGGTTAGTCCCTTTCCTAACTCAAACAAAATTATTTGCTAAATTTTCATCATGTATTCTATCATAGCAAAATCTAGTAAGGTGGTCCTTACGTCCACAATGTGTACAAGTGTACACATGAGCATACAAAGTGTGATGGGTGTGTACGTGAGAAGCATGTGTATGTCGTGGAGGGTGTGCATGCAAAGATGGAACTTGTTTCTTTCGAAACAAAGATTCTAAGCGTGTATGACTCTCAACACAATGGCTCAAAGTGGAGCCCAAACAATCAACACTTTTCTTCAAAATACTTATATCATTTTCAATACTTGAAGATAAAGTGGAGCATGCAATAGATGTGCTAGGTGAGGCTACACTAGCATGGCAAACATGTGAATCTATATCATTTTTTAAAGATTTATTTTTGTTTAAAAATAAATCTAATTCTTTTGAAATAAACTCAATTTTATTTTTCAAAGAATGGTTGTCCTTTAAAATAAAATCAAATTTTAAAGATAAGACCTCATTATTTTTCACAACATCATCACAATCATTTTTGCTTTTCAAAAATTCATTTTCCTTTATGGCAAGGTCTAGTTGAGATTTAAGTGAGTCACGTTCACTACAAATCTCTTCCTTCTCTTGCAAAATTAAATCAAATTTTGAACACAAATCCTTATATTCTTCTTTTAGTTCAAAATTCTTCTTTTTCAAAAGGTCATGTTTTTTCAAAAAAATTTCAAGCTTTGTAGCAAGTTCTACATTTAAGGTTTGTACTTCAAACACCCATAGCAATAGGAACTAGAGCTATCATCTAGTTGAGATTCCGATTGTACCTCAAGGGAGTTACTCCCTTGGACCATGAGATAACGCTCGTCGGACTTGTCTCTCCTAGATCTCCTCATCTTATCGATAATCTTTGATAGCTCGGGAGAAGTCAAAATGCTCCAAACTGCAAAAGCCGAATCATAGTGAGCAAACACATATAAAAGATCTTTATCAAGAGATGCTCTAAGTGTCTTAAGGGCTAATGTGTTGGCCTTTTTATGTTTGCTATCATTGGGGTAGGATTCCTTGGTAATGGCTTGATAAACTTTATGTCCTAATGCTTTCTAATGACAACACATCTTGGCCTTCCAAATATCAAGTCTATAAATATCAAACATAGGAGGGCTATCCATGAGTGCAAACTATATGTGTGCAAATGCAAATAAAGATTAGCAAACCAAGATCTCACTCCTAGGTGGTTAAACCTAAATATCCGGAGCGTATGCTCTGATACCAATTGAAATCACCTAAAGGGGGGTGAATAGGTGATAATACTAATCTAATGAACTAAATATGGAATTTAAAACTAATTGCAACAACACACAAGTAAGTATATGATATAGCAATATGAATCAATGCACAAAGTAAAGAGAGAGAGAGTAAGAGTCAATGGATGAAGCGCAAACAACAAGATTTGTTTCGAGGTTCGAGCACCCAGCTCTACATCCCCACCTTCACCGAGAAGGATTTCGAATCCACTAGCTTGTCCAGAAAGGACTCCCACACAGGGAACCTCCACCGAGGATTTGGGGCAATACAATAACTAGGAGTACCCAACTCTTCTCTTTACAACCACAACCTCTCACTAGAGGCAAAGCACCAAGCCAACCAAAACAATCACCACACAACTTGAGGGATAAGCACAAAGCTACACAAGGATCACCTCACAACTAGAGGGATGCAACCCACTTTCACAACCTCCTCAACACTATGAGGGAAAGGCACAAAGCCAAGCAAAAATAGGGTTTACAACTTGGTGATCAAAAGATCACAAACCAATCTCTTTTTTTCACAAACATAAAGACCCTATAGATAGGATAGAATGAAGCTCAAGTGTGGAAAACAAAGTGTTTAAAACAAAAAAAAATCACTTGGGAAATCTCCACAAAGATATAGAATGATTAGACCAAAACAAATTCCCAAAAGACTATTTTTCTTTGAAATAATGAAACACTTTTAAAAACAATAAAGATTGATCTTTTTGGCACAAAGAAACTCTTTTCAAACTTGTATAAACACTAGAGAAAGCTCAAAAATTTTAGCCCAAAAATTCTTGAAGAAAACCTCTCTCAAATGAGGTATATAAAGCCTCTTTAAAATATAGCCGTTGCAGCCAAAAATGGTCAGATTTGACCATCCGGTCGACCGGCCGGTCGACCGGCCAACGGTCAATTTTTGACCGTTAGCAGCTACCGGTCGACCGCCCGGTCGACCGCGCCCTGAACCAGAGAGCAACGGCTCTCTGGCCGGTCGACCGCTCGGTCGACCGGAGCAAACCCGAGAGTGGGTTGCTCACAGTCGGTCGACCGGCTCAATGGGCTGGCTGCGTGCACGTATCTGTGCATGTTCGGTCGACCGCTACGGTCGACCGACTTCTGGTCCGGTCGACCGCCAGAGCCTGGCAGCCAAGTTTAGGGGATTGAAAAACTTAGGTTTTTATTATCCAATTAAATCCCATTAAATCTCCAAAATTCACAAAAATAGTTTTAGTATAATGCATTGATATACAAACATGTGTGAAAAATTTCAACACAAATTTCAAACATTTTGAACCATTTTTGTGACTAATAAATTTTGCCGAAAACCAAAACCTGTATTTTTCCAAACTTGAATTTTCCAAATGAACATCCGATTTTTTCAAAACTTATCCAAATACAAAAACATGATATTTAAGCATTTTAAAGCATGTTGCATATGGATAAAAATTCAATATACATGAAACATATACATATCATAGTTTTTGACTTTATTTCCAAAAATATGTTTTGTTAAAACACAAAACCTAAAACACATGAGTAGGTATATCAAATTAAGTTTGTCTAGGATATGAAGCATACATGTATATAGAACATATCTAATATACATAAATACATGTAAACTTGTTTTGATACTTATCTATTCATGAAAACCAAGATCGGTTAAACCAATCAAACCGAAAATTAAAATCCAAAACATAAAACGTGTGTGTGTTGTGAACTTGAGCATATCACACTATTCTAATCTTTACACATGGATCTAAAACAAACTAAAAACTATGGCACCGATGTCTTCTTGTAGAGCGCCGTCTTCAAGCCGACTCGATCCAAAACTCCGTGATCCACCGAGCTAGACTCCAACGAGTGCTATGTAAGATCTTGATACTCGGGCTCTGGAATCACCATGTGAAAGCTTTCAAACCATCTTGTTGAAGCTAATCACCAACTAATATCTTGATTAATGATCTGAAACTAAAATCACAAGATTATTAGTACACATAACTACATGAGTTAATCATCATCAAAACTAGAGTGGAAGGCCTCTGGGCTAACAATAGTGAGCCCAGAATTTCTCCTTATATTTAAAACAATCAAACAATTTTCAAAGTTTTTTAAATCACCTTCTTCAAAGTCTTCTCCAAAGTTGCAATTTCTCTTTTAATCATCTCCTTCTTTCCATTCTCTTTTCAATTAAAAAACGAGAACAATTCTTTGTTATTAAACGAAACACCAAAAAGCTTTCATCACATTCCTCCTCGTGGACACAACCCGTTAGCCACAAGCTACACGGTAATTTCTTAACTCTTTAATTGTTCTTTCATTTTAGCAATCAATTTTTGGCGCCGTTGCCAGGGAGGGAACGGTGTATTTATTTTTTAACAAGTTTGGTGTGTTGTTTCAGGGACTTGAAGATTCAGATCTAGCATTCAAGCTTTGCAAGAGAAGACTTGCAAATTTTGTGCCCCTACTCTCGAAAGTAAGAAACGGAATTTCAAGAAATTGCATTGCAAAAGTTAAAAAAATTTCATTGGACTACTAAAACTCTTTTTTGCAGGACACATTGCTCGCAAAAAATTAAGTTTTTGTATGTTATATTCTTGCTATTTCTACTATCCACCATCCCTGTTTTAATCTAACAGTAATTTGAGTGATTGTTAATTGCTTAAAAAAGGTTTAGACTTGCATTCTAGGCATTTGTCTAATTACGTTTATTTTACAATTACTGTTGAAGAGAGCTGGAGACAAGGTACGTATGCATAGCATATAGTTTAGGAAACATTCTTGGGTGATATTTGCTTTTGAATGCTACTTTTCTATATCTTTCACACTTTGCACAATTAACTCTAAGGGCAAAACCCAATTCAAGATAAGGTGGGGAAGTCATTACTCTTCCTTAGCCCACAAACCATCTCCAAGCACGCACAACCTAAGCCTAAGTAAAATCTGATAGACGTTGGCCTTAGGAACATCTCGAACTCACTAGGAGATTATCCTAAGGGGGGAGGTGTTAGAATTTGACTCCTGCCAAATCAGTGTCTAGGAAGGGGATTGAGGGCCGAAAGCCCGAAGGTTGGTGGTTACTTAATTAAGGAACATCTTTGATGGATAACCTCCCACCAATCTTGCCCTGACCTGGCAGATTAGCTTGTGGTCAAAGTCTACATTATACCTCCTGTGGACAATCAACCAGTTAGGAGTTGTCTAAGTCGAGGTTACATTAGATTAGGCTTGGTTGATTACTCTTGTTGACTGTTGAACTTATTTGTAATTGTGATTGTGTTTGTGTATGCAAGTGTGGTCAAGAGACCCTAATTCATCTAGGTTGACTAGAAACACATCACCACCCAAGTTTGAACCAAGACCAGATCCGGTAATGGCTCAATCAACATCATTGCAGGATAGGTTCTATCCCATTAGAACCTCACTTCCATCTTGCATTCTACTTCCATCAGTTGGTGAATACAATTTTGAGCTCAAGCCTCAATTCATCAACACACTCCCCAAGTTTCATGGCTTAAAGTTCAAAGATGCTTACTTCTTCATAAGAGAATTTGAGGAAGTATGTCTAATGATGAAAATTTCACACCTTGTAGACGATGCTATTAGGTTGAGATTTGTCCCTTTCGCACTTAAGGACCTAGCAAAGAAATGGCTTTACAACTTAGCGGTCTACCATATCTTGGAATGATTTCATCAAGGTCTTCTTGAAAAAATTCTATCCAATTCATAAGATCACTCTCATTAGGAAGACAATCATGCAATTCAAGTAAGAACCGAGTGAACCGTTCTGGAGGTACTTTGAACGCTTTAAAGACCTCCTTGTCCAATGTCCACATCATGGAATAGAGAAATGGCGACAATGCCAAATTCTTTATGACGGTTTAGACTATTCTACCAAACCCCTCTTAGAAAGTATGTGCCAAGGGGGATTCTTGCAGAAGGATGAAAATGAAGGATGGGATTTGTATGAAAACCTAGCTGAAAAGACCATCCAATGGGAACCTGCTAGTGAGACCTCTAGGAATCCAAACTCCATCTCTTCAAAAGAAGGTCTCCATTCTATCGAATCATCCATCGCTAATGAGGCTAAGTTAGCTAACCTAGCAAGAGGACTAGAAGCTCTAGAAATGAAGGAACCAAGTCCAGTCAATCAAGTCAGCCCAAATCAATTTCCAACTCCGGGCTGCACTTACTGTCAAGCCATGAATCATGTGTTCGAGGAGTGCCCTGTGTTTCAGGCTCAACAACAATACCATGAACCGATGAATGCGGCGTTTTCAAGGCCGAACAATAATCCTTACGCCCAATGTACAATCCTGGCTGGAGAAATCACCCTAATTTCTCATGGAGCCAAAATAACAATGACCATTCACGATCGAATCATGCTAGCCACTTCCATCATGCCAATAATTCTTCCAATCATCAACCCAACTTTTTCAATTTCCATAATAATTCTCCCAACCATCCACCTAACTTTTCAAACTATCAACAAAACTTTCCCAACCAAGCTTCACAATCATCCTTCCAGAATCCTCAACTAGAAAGGAGAATGACTGACTATGAAAGAAACATGGAAAGATACTTGAAAAACTAAGATTCTCTCATGCAAACTATACAGAGGTTAAAGGTTCATGATTGAGATTTTACCTGCACACAAAAATACAGAATTTTAGATTTAGAACAAGATGCGCAAGGTGCTCAATTCTAATCCGCGGTAGCAGTGGCTATGCGGGTCGTGATCCTCAGGGAGGGACTAGCAATGGAAGCTTGTGAAGAAAGTTATCTCTTTTTTATTTATTTTTATTATTTACAATGGTATTTACAATGAAGTGGGAGAAATAAATTGGAAAGAAGTGGAGTTTGTCATCTAATCTAAAGAAATAGAAGAAAGGAAGAAGATTATAAACTAGAAAAATACATACCTACCTCTTCAGTCCTGCTGCTTGCCTTTGATCCTTTAGCTACGACTTACTTTGTCTTCGAAGGCGTTCAAGTATGGCGTATAGGATCGTCCACCTTCGCGATCTACACTACGAAAAGAAAAGACAAACTAAAGAGAAGGCTTGTTCATCTCCATAGGCCATCAAGGCTCTTCTTTGGTTAAGCAGTCTCGAAGCGACCAGTTCTCATGGTTTGCAAGTCATCAGAGAAAGAAACAATGACATAAAACAAAAATAGAAGAACAACGATAGAACAAAAATAGAGACACAAGAATAAAATAAAAAGAACAACGACAAACCTCGAGTCGATTCAATTAACAATAGAGGAAAAGTAAAACTTACACCGCTGTCACCTCAGTACAAGTATGAACTCCTTCCTCCATGAAAGCATCATCTCCTCTCAGTTACAAAAATTACAAAAGAAAACGAAAATAAAAACCTAACCTAGATTACAAGTTAACCTAAAACCCTAGTTTTTTGCTCTCTATTTTCTGTGTGCTTTTTATCTGTTGCTCTGCAGGGGTATTTATAGGAGCTGGAAGATGTAGAGTCCCAATATGACTCTCCCAAAAATCTTATCTCCAGACTTGTGGCACTTATCCATAGAAGTTCAAATCTGTCCTGCAACTTATTATCATGTTGATCGCCGAAATTGGCTTATCTGCTGGCTGAATTGGAAAGTTTAATCAACATAAGAGTTGTAGGTCTTCAAGTCTTCTTTCTGGAGCATCTTGAATCATCAGAGTCTTCTTTCTGGAGCATCTTGAATCATCAGATTTGAATATTTATAGCAAAAGTTATGATCTGAATACTAAAACGTGTACAGTCTGAATCCGAATTTTTTGAAACAATTTTATCTTTGCACTCTCCTCCTTTTATCTTTTATCCTCATCCTGCAAGTATTTAGGGTTGAATAGAAGTCTATCCTTCCTTCTTCTTTTGGTATTTACAACTTTTGCCCTTAGTAATTGCAATTTTGACATTTGGTAATTGCAACTTTGCATTGGGCTTGGACATGGGCTTCTTTTGGGCTCTAGGCTTCTTTTAAGGCTTTATTTCTTTATTTTTTTATTACTCAAGGCCTGCACACAATAAATAATAAAATATTAGTAATAGTGTATAGTTGTAGGAATAAATATGAAAATGTGATAGTAAATGTATTGATAAATATGCACTTTTTACTACCTATCACACCCCCACACTTATCTTTTTGCTCGTCCTCGAATAAAAATCAAAAAAGAAAAACTAATCTTGCTAACTCACTTTCGTAGGAATCACGGTTGCACTTAGCATGTGCAACAAGCCGTTAAACCCTTAGGTTACCCTAGAGGACGAGTGTTGTCTCGTGAGGGTTTTCAGCAGATTACACCCA
Organism: Agave tequilana; assembly: GCA_038442645.1. NCBI lineage: Eukaryota > Viridiplantae > Streptophyta > Magnoliopsida > Asparagales > Asparagaceae > Agave > Agave tequilana. The sequence continues at coordinate 153,647 of JAVJIF010032608.1, forward strand.
CAAATCCATAAAAAGGAAAATATTTGAAATACGTTTGAAGAGAATAAGTAATCTATAAGTTTTTAGGATCCTCATTTTTATTCATTCTTAAACTTAGTCTTTATATAGTAAATTGTTTTCCTTTTTAGGTAAGGGTCAAAATTGAATGTTTGTATAGTCTTTTTCGTTACCCTAAGTCATATGCATCCTTGTGAATTTTTACTAGAAATTCCTTAACTTGGACTCTCATGCCTCTTTATATATATTTTTTTTTCTTTTTCTTTTTTTTAATATGTATAACTCATCTAATTTTCTTTCGTGTAAGTATGAAGGCTTCTTGAGGCTCTCATACCAACTAATTGACTATTAGATGTGTTAATACATATATGAGTAATTTTTCTTAGTTTCCTTAGGCTTTCTAGTCCACCCATGTAGCGAACTTAAAGTCGATGACTCCCAAACTGGTCGGCTTTAGGGCACCAGGTGAGAAAACACCCCGCGGACTCAAATTCGAGTGAACTAGGCCACAAAACTAAGGACTTTATTTTATTTAGAACTCACCTTTTGACGTGAATACTTATGCTTCTTGAGGCACATGTATCCAGCTTAATTGGTGATTTTTTTTTAAATTTTTTATGAGGCACAAGGGTCTTTGTCTTAGAATCCTAGATATGCATTAGGTATGCACATTTCATTAAGGTAAAAATTAAGACTAACTACTTATTCAATTTCTCCTCCTATACCTAAAAATTCAACAATTTATTTATTTTGACCAAGTTTTTAGAAATCCTAATCATGATTTTCCTAATTCTTAAGACTAACTTAGATTTCTTTCAAAAGATAAGACAAAATATTGTCCTTTTTATAATTTTTTTTATTAGCAAATTTTGGTTAGTTTCTAACTATGTTAGTATGTTAGTAAGGCCTACCCCACACTTATCTCATGCATTGTCCTCAATGTATGAATGAATGCATATATGCATGAAAAAGAAGAAGGGAAGGCAGAAGTTACCTCAAGGTGGTGGTTCCGGTGGTGGTCTAATTGGGCCAAGCATTGCTACCCAATCAAGATAATGTGGTAGTTCACGGGACCTACCTTTATTGACCTCTTTTCTATTTACATGTTTACAGTCCCCAGTATGAATAGGAACATAGAAGATCCTCTCGTGAAACTTACTTCCTTTACATGACCAGTCCTGAAAAATCATCACAGAGTCATGGTCTATACCTATGTCCAACAAAAGAATGTGACTTGGTAGAATGGTTGACTTGGACTCAATAATGATAGGTTCATAAACGAATACCGACTCAGGAAAGAAACTTAAATCAAGTAAGGGTTCAGGAGTCGAGCTTGTTTCAAGAAGTGTGTCCAAGTCAAGAAATTGAAACTCAAGTCCACAATCTTCTTCCCACAATGGAATGTGGCTTAATATTGGTGATTCAAGTTCAAGAATGATAGGTGTGGGAATCAAATCTGACTCTAAAAGATTACCTAAGTCGGGTAACAAAACATGAGTCAATATTGATTCGGGAATTTGAACTTGATCACAGATTTAAGAATCAAAGTCACATATCTCATTCGGTTCAATATCATAAAAATGAGAACTTGCCAATTTGTCAATAGGACTTTCAAAAGTATGAAATTGGTCAAGTTCAATATGATGATCATCAAAAATGGGTGATTCAATTTCATGATCTATGGGTACGGGAATAAATGTTGGCTCAAAAAATTGGTCCAAATTGGGTAAGGATACCGGAGTCAACATAGATTCGAAGATGGAAACTGAATCGCAAAGTTGGGGATCGGGTTCACATTCACAATCTAATTCAATCTCATTGAAATTAAAACTAGCCAATTTGTCCAAGGATTGGGGTTGAGCAAGTTCATGTTGATGTGATGAAATTGAATTTTGATCAAGGTCTTCTAGACAGAATGATTCTTGGTTCCTATCAACTTGCTCAAGAATGTTAGAAAGTCTAGAAATTTGATCATTTATTATATCTTGCAACCGATCCACTTTTTCTTCTAACCCATCAAATAGATCAATGGTGGACTGAAACCTTAGTGATGTGGGAAGAGACGTATATGAAGATAATGGTTGAACAGGTGGTTGACCATATGGCTCAGGGGTATTGAATCCCCATTGACTCTGTGAAGAGTAGTGATGATTATTCCAATCTTGTTCATAGTATTGGGACTGGGGCATGTAATGATTCGGATAAGACCAATCTGGCACACTAGGTTGGTCAAAGTTATGATATGCCGGGTTGGTAATATCCGAATAAGAGGTTGGTGTGTAATATGGATTCTCCTTAAAGTTGAAAAATTGTTGTTATAGGCCATATCACACAAATACAAACAAAGAAAAAGAAAACAAACAAATGAGCAAACAAAAAAAATTCTAACCTAAGTTAGGGTAGACCTATGACCTAGACGACTCCTAACTGGTTAGACTGTCCACAGGAGGTAGGGTGTAGACTTTGACCACAAGTTAATCAGCCAGGTCAGGGCAAGATTGGTGGGAGGTTTTCCGTCAAAGACGTTCCTTAATTAAATAACCACCAATCTTCGGGCTTTCGGCCCTCAATCCCCTTCTTAGACACTGATTTGGCAGGAGTCAACTTCCAGCACTATTCCCCCTTAGGATAATCTCCTAATTGAGTCCGAGATGTCCCTAGGTCCAACGTCTACTTAATTTTAATTAGGCTTGGGTTAGTGAGTGCTTGGAATCTGATTTTTGGGCCAAGGAAGGGTGATGAAATCCCCACCTTATCTTGTTAATGGGTTATGCCCTTAGAATAAATTTGTGCAAGTGTACAAAATATGTAAATAAGATTCACTCAAAGCATGAAAATCAACCAAGAGATGAGTCCTATTCTACATGAAATGCGAATGTACCTTGCTCCAGCACTCTTCAACAGTAAAATAAAGGAATTGAAAAGACACGTGCCTAGGATGCAAACGTCTAATCAATTTTTTATCTTTTTCAACAAATATTTTACTGTTGATTAATTAGCAGTATACAGGTTTATCACAGAACAAATTTTAACAAAGCAGAAAACAAATCTTGCAATTTGTAGCAACTTGCAGAAAGATCTGTCAGTAATGAACTACTAAGGCCGCGGAAACGTGGCTATTGCCGCGGATCTGCGGCACTGTAGTAGGCTCTGATGCTCTGCCTTCGAGGGCAGAGGCACAGAGTTGCTATATGTCCACTTCTGTTATTTCCTGTTCTCCAAACCTGCAAACAGAAAGAATAAAAGAATTAGTTAATAATTAAATTTTTTTAGAGATAAACTTACCGTCCCTCCCCGCAACGGTGCCAAAATTTTGAATGAGATTTTACCTGCACACAAAAATACAGAATTTTAGATTTACAACAAGATGTGCAAGGTGCTCAATTCTAATCCGCGGTAGCAGTGGCTATGCGGGTCGTGATCCTCAGGGAGGGACTAGCGATGGAAGCTTGTGAAGCAAGTTATCTCTTTTTTTATTTATTTTTATTATTTACAATGGTATTTACAATGAAGTGGGAGAAATAAATTGGAAAGAAGTGGAGTTTGTCATCTAATCTAAAGAAATAGAAGAAAGGAAGAAGATTATAAACTAGAAAAATACATACCTACCTCTTCAGTCCTGCTGCTTACCTTTGATCCTTTTTCTATGACTTATTTTGTCTTCAAAGGCGTTCAAGTATGGCGTATAGGATCGTCCACCTTCGCGATCTACACTACGAAAAGAAAAGACAAACTAAAGAGAAGGCTTGTTCATCTCCATAGGCCATCAAGGCTCTTCTTCAGCTAAGCAGTCTCCAAGCGACCAGTTCTCACGGTTTGCAAGTCATCAGAGAAAGAAACAATGATATAAAACAAAATAGAAGAACAACGATAGAACAAAAATAGAGACACAAGAATAAAATAAAAAGAACAAAGACAAACCTCGAGTCGATTCAATTAACAATAGAGGAAAAGTAAAACTTACACCGCTGTCACCTCAGTACAAGCATGAACTCCTTCCTCCATGAAAGCATCATCTCCTCTCAGTTACAAAATTTACAAAAGAAAACAAAAATAAAAACCTAACCTAGATTACAAGTTAGCCTAAAACCCTAGATTTTTGCTCTCTATTTTCTGTGTGCTTTTTTTTTATTGCTCTGCAGGGGTATTTATAGGAGCTGGAAGATGTAGAGTCCCGGTACGACTCTCCCAAAAAATCTTATCTCCAGACTTGTGGCACTTATCCATAGAAGTTCAAATCTGTCCTGCAACTTATTATCATGTTGATCACCAAAATTGGCTTATCTTCTGACTGAATTGGAAAGTTTGATCAACATAAGAGTTATAAGTCTTCAAGTCTTCTTTCTGGAGCATCTTGAATCATCAGATTTGAATATCTGTAGCAAAAGTTATGATCTGAATACTAAAATGTGTACAGTCTGAATCCGAATTTTTTGAAACAATTTTATCTTTGCACTCTCCTCCTTTTATCTTTTATCCTCATCCTGCAAGTATTTAGGGTTGAATAGAAGTCTATCCTTCCCTCTTCTTTTGGTATTTGCAACTTTTGCCCTTAGTAATTGCAATTTTGACATTTGGTAATTGCAACTTTGCATTGGGCTTGGACATGGGCTTCTTTTGGGCTTCTGGGCTTCTTTTAGGGCTTTATTTCTTTATTTTTTTATTACTCAAGTGCTGCACACAATAAATAATAAAATAATAGTAATAGTGCATAGTTGTAGGAATAAATATGAAAATGTGATAGTAAATGTATTGATAAATATGCACTTTTTACTACCTATCAGTTCAAATGAGCCAACTAGCCACTCCACAGAATGAGAGACAGAAGGGTACCCTGCCTAGTCAGCCAATAACCAATCCTAGGAATTCTCAACAAGCTCATTTGGCTGAGGATCATTCATTAAATCAATGTAATGTTGTTCATACATTGAGGTCAGAAAAGAGAGTTGATAATCAAGTGTCAACGCCAACCAATCCCATTCAGTACAACCACAATCAAGCATCCACCTCATCTAATCTAAATCCCTCCAATTCTGACGAATCTGAAAAAGTTAAGTCAACCAGTCAGGTGCACCAGCCTATAGTACCATTTCCTAATAGGCTGAAAAACAACAAGCAAAATCCACACATGGACAAGATAATTGAGATACTTAATCAAGTGAAGATAAATGTGCCACTTCTTGATGCCATCCAACAAGTCCCTTCCTATGCTAAGTTTCTTAAGGACATGTGCACCAAGAAGAGAAAGACTAATGTACCAAAAAAGGTCTTCTTAGCCACTAACATTAGTGAGCTACTATCGGGTTCGATCCCTGTCAAGTACAAGGATCCAGGTAGTCCCACCATTGCCTGCACAATAGGACAAGCCGAGATTAGTCATGCACTTCTTGACTTGGGGGCAAGTATCAACTTGCTTCCATTCTCAGTTTATCAACAACTCGGGTTGGGCGATCTTAGTCCAACTCAAGTCACCATCCAACTGGCTGACCGTTCAGTAAAAGTTTCAAAAGGGGAGATTAATGATGTCCTGATCCGGGAAGGGGATACCCTGTCGATTTCATAGTTCTGGAGACACAACCTGTGTCCAACTCCAATCATAGAGTTCAAACTCCTGTTATCCTAGGGCGACCATTCCTTGCTACTGCCAATGCCATCATCAATTGTAGGAATGGGCCCATGAGGATAACCTTTTGGGACATGACTAGAGAAGTCAATGTCTTCAATCTAGGAAAACAACCCCGCGATTTTGAGGATCAAACATTTGAAATCAACCTAATTGAGAACTTAACAAGTGAACATAGAGAAGAATTGGAACAGAAACTGAGTGTGATTTCGGGTTAGAGTCTGACGACTTTAATCTTGATCAGGTTGTAGATTCTGATGTGAATTGGGCCTAGAACCCTATTTCACCAATAAGGGAGCCAACAAATTTGACTAATCCTTCTAGTGAGCCTTCCTTTTCCTTAGAATTGAAAGCCTTACCTGCGTATCTCAAGTACGTCTATCTAGGCGAACAAGAGACCTTTCCTGTCATCATTGCCTCTCATTTAAATGACGAGAAAGAAAAAGATCTTAAAGCAATTCTAAGAAAACATAGGGAAGCCATTGGTTGGACTATGACCGATATAAAGGGATTAAGTCCGACCATCGTTCAACATCGCATTCATCTCAATGAAGACGCCACACCTAAAAGAGACCCGCGGCGTAGGTTAAACCCTATAATGCAAGAAGCGGTTCATGCTGAAATTGTCAAACTCTTAGACAATGGGATAATTTATCCCATTTATGATAGCCAATGGGTCAGTCCTGTCCACGCGGTTTCAAAGAAATTTCACCGTAGTGGAAAACGAGAACAAAAAGTTGGTCCAAACTCGACTTCCCACGAAGATCCGAGTTTGCATCGACTATAGGAAGCTTAATGCTGCAACTCGTAAGGACCATTTTCCACTTCCCTTCATTGATCAAATGCTTGAACGTTTGGCGGGTCACGAGTATTACTGTTTCTTGGATGGTTACTCGGGGTATAACCAGATCCCTATTGCTCCTGAGAACCAAGAAAAGACTACGTTTACATGTCCATTTGGGACATTTGCTTATCGTCGAATGCCTTTTGGCTTATGCAATGCCCCAGCAACGTTTCAACGTTACATGTTGAGTCTTTTCTCTGATATGGTAGAACGATTCTTAGAGATCTTTATGGATGATTTCTCCATCTACGGAGATTCATTCACTCAATGTCTCCACCATTTAGAACTTGTCCTCCAACGTTGTGCTGAGAAAAATCTGACACTGAACTGGGAGAAATGCCACTTCATGGTAAAACATGGAATTGTCTTGGGTCATGAAATCTCCAAGAAAGGAATTGAAGTGGATAGAGCAAAATTTGAGGTTATTGCTAAGCTTCCCATGCCCATATGCGTTAAGGACATTAGATTCTTCTTAGGACACGCTGGTTTTTACCGAAGATTTATCAAGGATTTTAGCAAAATTGCTAGGCCCTTGACTAATCTGTTAGCTAAGGATGTGTCCTTCACTTTTGATGCTGAATGCATAAATTCTTGGGAGAAGCTTAAGAGAGAGCTTATTTCTGCACCAATCATATCTGCACCGGATTGGTCTAAGCCGTTCGAAATCATGTGTGATGCTTCCGATTTTGCCATAGGCGCTGTCCTAGGATAACGCATTGATAACAAGCAGCATGTGATTTACTACTCTAATAGGACTCTCAACGATGCTCAAATGAACTACACTACGACTGAGAAGGAATTCTTGGAGTAGTGTTTGCCTTAGAGAAATTTCGTCCCTACCTACTAGGGTCCAAAACCACCATTTTCACCGATCATTCTGCGCTTAGGTACCTTATGATGAAGAAGGATGCCAAGGCCCGACTCATTCGTTGGATCCTCCTTCTTCAAGAATTCGATCTTGAGATTCGAGATAAAAAAGGCGTAGAAAATGTCGTTGCTGACCATCTCTCATGGATCCCCAATTCTCCATGCAACGAATTACCCATAAATGAGGATTTTCCTGATGAAAATCTCTTAACTATCTCTAGGGAACCTTGGTTTGCTGATATAGTGAATTACTTAGTCACAAACCAAACTCCGTCTCATTGGTCCAAAAATGACATATACCGGTTCTTATCCCAAGTCCGGTATTTCTTTTGGGAGGAACCATATCTTTTTAAGTACTGTTCTGACCAAATTATTAGGAGATGCATTCCTGATGAGGAGGTTAAGAGTGTTCTATCCTTTTGTCACGAACTTACATGCGGTGGACACTTTGGTCCCCGCAAGACTGCTGAAAAAGTGCTATAAAGCGGGTTCTATTGGCCCACTTTGTTCAAGGATGCTTATGAATTTTGCAAGACATGCCCTAGATGCCAAATGGTAGGAAGGATCTCAAAATGAAATATGATGCCCCTCAACCCAATTTTGAAATAGAACTCTTTGATGTTTGGGGCATCAACTTTATGGGTCCATTTCCTAATTCATTTGGAAACCAATACATATTGGTTGTTGTGAATTATGTGTCCAAGTGGGTAGAAGCCATTCCTTGTAAAACTAATGATAACAAAGTTGTCATAAAGTTTTTGAAAGAGAACATTTTTTCACGCTTCGGAACCCCTCGTGCTATCATCAGTGATAATGGCACTCACTTTTGCAATAGATCCTTTGAAGCTCTTATACGAAAGTATGTCATAACTCACAAGTTGTCTATACCTTATCATCCTCAAACCAGTGGGCAGGTTGAGGTTTCCAATAGACAAGTCAAGCTTATCTTGGAAAAAACTGTGAACCAAAACCGGAAAGATTGGTCCATCAAACTTGTAGATGCCCTATGGGCCTACAGGACCGCTTTCAGGACGATTCTAGGAATGTCTCCTTATAGGTTAGTCTATGACAAAGTTTGTCACCTACCCGTTGAGTTAGAGCACCGAGCCTTATGGGCAATCAAGCAGTTGAATTTTGACTTGACTAAGGCCGGTGACCTTCGGAAGTTACAAATTTCTGAATTAGAGGAATTGAGAAATGAGGCCTATGAAAATGCTAGGATCACTAAAGATAGAGTCAAGATTTTCCATGATAAACACATCATAAGAAAACCTTTGTCCCTGGACAAAAAGTCTTACTCTATAGTTCTAGGCTTCATCTTTTTCCAGAAAAATTGGAATCAAGATGGACTGGGCCATTCGTTGTAAAAATTGTGTTTCCATACGGTGCAGTTGAGATCACTGACACCAAGAATGGAAATGACTTTAAGGTAAATGGTCAACGCCTTAAACCTTTCTTGGAATCGGTGCCGGTAAATGAAACAGCTATGGGTCTTTTTGACCCAGTGTATCGGTAACTTTTCTCTTGTCCATTTTTTTTCATGCATCTATACATTTCTTTCATACATTGGGGACAATGCATGAGATAAGTGTGGGGGAGAGTTCTAACATGACTGATATAAAATATATATATATATATATATATATATATATATATAAACTTTTTGAAAGGTTAGAACAATATTTTGATATATTTTTTGTAAGAAATTAAGTCAATTTTAAGGAATAGGAAAATCATAATTAGGATTTCTTATACTTGGTCAAAGTCAGATAACTTGTTTGATGTTTAGGGTTAGGAAGAAAATTTGTGAAAGTAATTTAGTCTTGATATTTACCTTGATGAAATATGCACACTAAATACACTTACACACTTAGGGTTTAAAAACAGAGACTCTTATGCCTTATAAAAAAAATATTATGAAAAAGAAAAAATATAAACAAATCTAATTATTGATTAGCTAGGTACTTTGACCTAAGCAAGCCTTGGTATTTATGCAAAAGATAATTAGATAAGCTTGAAAAATATATATATATATATAAATCCTCCGATTAAGCTGGGTATTTATGCCTCATGAAGCATAAGTATTCACGCCTAAAAGTGGTACAATTTATAAATAAAAACCTTGATTTCGTGGCCTTGTCTGCTCGAGTGTTTAAGTCCTTAGGGGTGTTTTCTCACCTGGTGCCCTAAAACTGTCCGGTTTGGGTGCCACCGACTAAAGGCACGTTACATGGGCAGATTAGAAAGCCTAATGAAATTGAGGAATAAATTCCACTAAAAATAAATATAAATAAGGCATAGGAGTTAATGTTAAAGAACCCTTAGTCAACTTCACAGTCATGATGGTGCATACGACTCAGGGTAAATTAATAGATTAGATGAGAAATACAATTTGACTCCTTACTTTGATTGATGACATGTTTTTTAATAGAGACTAAGTTTCGGAATGAAAATTTTGATATTCCTATAACATATAGATTACTTAAACCCTTACAAATATACTTCAAATATTTTCTCCTTAAAAAAAAATGCTTTTCGAAAATACTAACATTTTTTATGGATTTTGTGGGTGCAATCCACTGAAACCCTCACGAGACAAAACTCGTACTCTAGGGGTAACCTAGAGGTTTAACGGCTTGTTGTACATACTCAGTGCAATCGAGTGACCTGCGAAAGTGGTTTAATAATTGATTAGAATTAGTCTGATGTTTTGCTCGAGGGCGAGCAAAAGATAAGTGTGGGGGTGCGATTAGTCACATATATTGCATATACATTGTCACCTTACCATACTTTTTAGCTAATAAATCCTATTAACAAGTTCTCTTCTTCTTTGTTTAATGTAGGCCCAATTGCTAAAAGAAAGGAATGAGAAACAAGCCCAAAAGCCCACCAAATTCTAATTTAATTCAGAATAAATTCAAAATCAAGGAATCAGGGAAAAATCTTGGCATATCAGAGAGGTTGAAGACCGGTTGAAAAGAATCCTTCCAAATCAAACGGTTGAAGCAACAATCAAAGGCTGTTTCGTCAAATCCTGGAGCAGAAACGAGAAAACCAGAAGAATATACAGGAGAATCACCAAACGAGGAGAGCTATCCAACTGGGTGTGGCCAACTGGCCACACCTGGGCCGCGGAAACGCGGCCCTAGCCGCGTTTTCGCGGCCTTGTGGTGTTAGTTGGGGGAGCGTTTGCTCCCCCAATCTTCCCGGGATTCCCCCTTATGGTTTTTCCCTATAAATACCAGTTTCAACAGAGCAAAAAGGGCGAAGACTAGGATTAGAATTTTTGTTATTTCTTTAAGGATTTAGGCTCTTTGTTAGATAGTTTAAAAGTTGTATTTTGTTTTGCAATTTGTACTTCAGTACAAATACTTGTGAGAGAGAGGATTTGAGTGCTTGTAACTTGAAAATTGAAGTGACATCAATACAAGAGACGAGCTCCATTTTCTTCTAATCATTTTACGGTATGTTTTACTTTAATTACTTGCATTGTTTCTTGTTTCCCATGAGTAGCTAAATCGGTTTTCTGGGCTCACTATTGTACCTCTCTCCAATTTTTCTTCTTTTCTGATTTTCATGAAGAAGACCCAATGAATCATTTGCATGCCTAACTTAAAGCCTTTTTTCTTGAAAGTGTTCTTGAAGGCACATGAGGATGGGTTTGGATCTTTAAACTCCTACTTTTTTTAAGAACGTTTCTTGAACTATTTTTATTTCATACTTGCTTCTTCGCGCTTGATGATTTAACATTCGATTCAAAACGATTTCTTAAAGAAAGAGTGAACTCTCCGACCATCTTATGTGCTTTACTTCAAACTTTCTAAATTCAACCTTAAGTTTTGCCTATGATCAAGTTGAGGCACTTAGGATTTCAATAGAAGAATAAACGGTTGAGTAGTGAGATAGTGAGCCCAGAATTTCTCCTTCTTATATTTAAAACAATCAAACAATTTTCAAAGTTTTTTAAATCACCTTCTTCAAAGTCTTCTCTAAAGTTGCAATTTATCTTTTAATCATCTCCTTCTTTCCATTCTCTTTTCAATTAAAAAACGAGCACAATTCTTTGTTATTAAATGAAACACCGAAAAGCTTTCATCGCATTCCTCCTCGTGGACATGACCCGTTAGCCACAAGCTACACGGTAATTTCTTAACTCTTTGATTGTTCTTTCATTTTAGCAATCAGTGAGTATTATGCTTCTTGAGGCACAATTATCCAGTTTTTTTTTTCATAGTTGTGTCTCTAAATCCCAAGCATGTGTGTGTAAGTTATGCATATTCTTCTAAGGCTAAATAAAAGATATGAGTTATTTTTCTTATCCCTCCTAACTCTTAGTTAAACCAATGTTTCTTATTTATTTAGGCAAAATAAAGATTCATTAATAAGGTTGCCTTAATTCTTACAATCTTTTGGTATTTTTATAAAGAGTATAAAGATTCATTTTCGTTCAGAAATTTTTTTTTAATAAGAAAAAGTGAAAGTGTTCGCACCCCCCCACACCTATCTAATGCATTGTCCTCAATGAATTACATGTAAATGCAAATGCAATAAAGATGGTGAAGAAAGGATGCTACCGCCCTCGTTGAGTCAGGCCGGCCAAGTGCGAATAGGCGAAAGAAATGGCAAAACAAAAAGAAGGGGTAAGCATATAAACAATAAGTGTATTATTAATATTATATTTTTTTAATTATTTTTTAGTTGCGGGGTGGATGGCTGTGGTTAGGTGTGAGACGGGGCAAAAAGAGTCAGCACATTTTCAGCCTGTGATGTAGGCTCAGTGGTCAAAAAGGGCTTCAGTTTTTGCCCATTCACTTTGAATTCCGTGGTGGTCTTAGGGTCTACAATAGTCACAGCACCGTGTGGGAAAACGGTGTGTACCATGAACGGTCCAGACCAACGAGTCTTCATCTTCCCTGCGAAAATATAAAGCCTTGAGTTGTACAGTAGAACTTTGTCTCCCGGGGCAAAGTTTTTCCGGGTTATGATCTGGTCATGAAAAAGTTTAGTCCTGCTTTTAGTGATCCGAGCATTCTCATAGGCTTCATTCCTTATCTCCTCTAATTCTAATTATGCAGTCTCCTTAGCTCACCGGCCTTAGTCAGATTAAAATTGAGTTACTTAATGGCCCATAGGGCACGGTGTTCTAATTCGACTGGCAGATGATAGGCTTTTCCAAATACAATTCTATACAGAGCATCCCCAGAACTGTCTTAAAAGCAGTGCGGTAAACCCACAATGCATCATTGAGTTTTACTGACCAATCCTTTCGATTTTTTCTGACAGTCTTTTCTGAATGAGCTTGATCTATTGATTGGTGACTTCGACCTGCCCATTTGTTTGGGGATAATACAGGTAGACAACTTGTGATTGATGGAATATTTCCGCATCAGAGCTTCAAATACTCTGTTGCAGAAATGCGATCCATTATCACTAATTATCGCTCTAGGGGTGCCAAATCGGGAGAAGATGTTTTCTTTGAGAAATTTGACAACCACTTTGTTGTCATTGATCTTAGTTGGCACAGCTTCTACCCATTTAGAGACATAATCTACAGCAATCAAAATGAATTGGTTGCCGAAGGAATTAGGGAATGGCCCAATGAAGTCGATACTCCAAACATTAAAAATTTCAACTTCAAGGATCGGGTTCAGGGGCATCATATTTCTTCTAGAAATTTTCCCGATCTTCTGACAATTTGTACATGACTTGCAAAAATGGTATGAGTCTTTGAACAAAGTGGGCCAGTAAAACCTACTTTGTAAAACTTTCTCTGCAGGCTTGCGGGGACCGAAGTGTCCTCCGCATTCAAGTTCATGGCAAAAGCTTAGTACACTCCTCTGTTCTTCCTCTGGTATGCATCTTCGAATAATCTGGTCGGGACAATACTTAAGAAGATACGGCTCTTACCAGAAGAAGTACCGTACTTGGGTAAAGAAATGACACTGGTCTTGCGTTGTCCAGTCAGCGGGAAATTGTCCCAGTGGCCAGGTAATTGACAATGTCCGCATACCTGGGTTCCTTGAAAATGGCTAGGATGTGCTCGTCTGGGAAATCCTCGTTGATTGGAGCTTGTATGAGAGGTGCGTTCGGAATTCGTGATAGATGATTAGCGACCACATTTTCTATACCTCGTTTATCTCAAATTTCCAAGTCAAATTATTGAAGCAAAAGGATCCACCGAATCAATCGGGCCTTAGCTTCCTTCTTGGTCATGAGGTATTTCAGTGCTGAGTGATCTGTGAAAATCACCGTCTTCGAGCCTAACAAGTATGGCTGGAACTTTTCTAACGCAAAGACAACGGCCAAGAATTCCATCACAGTCGTTGTATAATTCTGTTGGGCGTCATTCAAGGTCCTACTCGAGTAATAAATCATGTGCTGCCTATTGTCGATACACTGTCCTAGAACAGCTCCAATATCAAAATCAGAGGCGTTGCACATGATTTCAAATGGTTGGGCCCAATTAGGAGCAGAAATAATAGGCGCAGAAATAAGTTCTTGCTTAAGCTTCCCCCATGATTTGAAACATTCATCGTTAAAATCAAAGTACATGTCCTTAGCGAGCAGGTTGGTTAAGGGCCTAGCGATTTTGCTAAAATCCTTAATGAACCGTCGGTAGAACCTAGCATGCCCTAGAAAGGATCTAATATCCTTGATGCTTTTGGGTGGTGGAAGCTTAGCAATCACTTCTACTTTAGCCTTGCCACTTCAATGCCTCTCCTAGAAATCTCATGGCCTAAGACAATCCCCTGCCTCACCATGAAGTGACATTTCTCCCAGTTTAGAGTTAGGCTCTTCTCCTTGCATCTTTACAGAACTAACTCTAAGTGATGAAGGCACTGATCAAATGAATCTCCGTAGATGGAGAAGTCATCCATGAAAATCTCAAGAAAACGTTCTACCATGTCAGAGAACAAACTAAGCATGCACCGTTGGAATATTGTGGGAGCATTGCACAATCCAAAAGGCATGCGCTGATAAGCAAAGGTTTCGAACGGGCAGGTAAACGTGGTCTTTTCCTGGTCTTCTGTAGCAATGGGGATTTGGTTGTATCCCGAGTACCCATCTAGAAAGCAATAGTACTCATGTCCAGCCAATCATTCAAGCATTTGGTCGATGAAGGGTAGCGGGAAGTGGTCTTTACGGATGGCTGCATTCAACTTTAGTCTTGTTTGCACCAGCTCTTTTTGCTCATTTTCAATCACCGTAAAGCCATCTTTCTTTGGGACCGCATGAACAGGGCTAACCCATTGGCTGTCAGAAATGGGATAAATGATCCCATTATCTAATAGTTTCAAAATTTTCATTTTAACTGCCTCTTGCATGAGCGGGTTAAGTCTGCGGTGTGGGTGCCTCCTGGGGGTTGCTTCATTGACTAAATGGATTCTATGTTGCACTATGGCTGGACTTATTCCTTTGATGTCCTTCATCGTCCATCCAATGGCTTCCCGATGTCTTTTCAGAATAGACATTAAGCTGTCCTCTTGTTGCTCAATCAGGTGGGATTCTATGATGACTGGAAGATGTCCTTTCCGTCAAGGTAGGCATACTTGAGGTGTTCAGGTAAGGCTTTTAGCTCTAGGGAAGGAGTTGCTTCATTGGATGCAATCTCCGGCTTTCAATCCTATGATGAGGTACACTTGGGCTTGACGCCCAATCCACTGTTGAATCTATGTCTGGTCTAGATTAAAATCCTCAGCCTCCAGATCAAACTCTGCCTACGTTTCTATCTCCATGCTTTTCTCATGCTCACTGGTCAAGTTTTTAATAGAATTGAACTCAAACGTCTCATTATTGACATCCCTAGGTTGTCTTCCAAGATTGAAGACATTGACTTCCTTCGTCATATCTCCAAAGGTCAATCACATGGACATATTCCTACAGTTGATTATGGGATTGGCTGTAGCAAGGAATGGGCGCCCTAAGATGACTGGAGTTTGAGACCTTGATTGAATACAGGTTGGGTCTCAAGCACAATGAAGTCAATGGGGTAGATGAAATCCCCAACCCGGATAAGGATGTCTGTGATTTCTCCCTTCGGGATCTTCACAGATCGGTAAGCTAACTGAATGGTGATTCGGGTTGGACTCAGCTCGCCCAATCCAAGTTGCTGGTATACTGAGAGAGGTAGCAAGTTGATACTTGCTCCCAGGTCAAGAAGCGCTCTACTAATTTCTGTCTGTCCTATGGTGCAGGAAATTGTGGGACATTCGGGATCCTTGTATTTCACCGGAATGGAACCAGACAGAATTTCACTTATATTGGTTGCCAAGAACACTTTCTTGGACACATTTGTCTTTCTCTTCTTCATACATATATCCTTAAGAAATTTAGCATAAGCTGAGACTTGTTAGACAGCGTCAAGAAGAGGCATATTCAATTTGACCTGGTTGAACATCTCTAGCATCTTCTCCATGTGCATATTCTGATTGTTGTTCCTAAGCCTATTGGGAAAGGGTGCTACAAGCTTATGAATTTGTTCAGTAGCTTTGTCCTCGTCAGATGTTTGAGGAGCAGTTTGGGAGGAACTAGCAGAGGTGGAGGCTGGACTAGGATCAGGATGGCCTGGACTTTTCTATTGGTAGACCTAGTTGTCTACCTTCTTTCCAGATCGAAGTGTGTGAACAGCATTGCACTGGTTGATCGATGGATCCTGAATTTCAGATGTTTGATTAGAGTTTTTTGGGTTAACTAGCGGCTGACTAGGTAAAGTACCCTTTGGTCTTTCACTTAGGGAGCTAGCAATTGGCTCATCTGCATTTTCAATCTCGATATAGCATATGAATGGTTGTTCAGCATTTGTCCCTAATTTTGCATAAAAGTAGTTTGGGACTTCATAAAAGCTACCATGCTCTCCTCCAACTTACTGAATTTCTTTTCCATGGGTGAACTTTGAGAGGAGGAAGATGGAGCTTGACTGGGAAAATTTGGTGGAGGACTGGGATGGTGAAAATTATTGGAGAAATTAGGCCTAGGAGGATTGTTCTGGTGCCAGGAGAAATTTGGGTGATTCCTCCAACCTGGATTGTATGTTTGCGAGTAGAGATTATGTGGCGGCTGTGAGTAGGCCGTGTTCAGGTGTTCCAGTGGCACTTGTTGGGCATGGAAAACAGGGCACTCTTCAAAGACATGGTTTGGTGCCTGGTAGTATGAACAACCCGGATTGTGAATTGGTGGTGGGTTGATTTGGTTGACATTGGCTGGCTCTTTTGTCTCTAGAGCCTCTATTCTCCTCATTAGGGTTACAATCTTAGCCTCGGCAGATATGGATGATTCTATGGATAGGAGCCCTCCTCTTGAAGCTATAGATTGTGAATTCTTAGGTTTTTTCGAGGCTGGCTCCTATTGCAGGGTTTTCTCAGCTAAATCCTCAAATAAATCCCAACCCTAGTTCTCATCCTTTTGCAAGAACCCTCCCTAACACATGGTTTCTAAAAGGGTTTTCGTTTGATAATCTAAGCCATCGTAAAGAATCTGGCACTGACGTCATTTCTCCACACCATGATGGGGGCACTGAGCTAGGAGATCTTTGAATTGCTCAAAGTATCTCCAAAATGGTTTGCTCGGTTCTTGCCTGAACTGCACGATATTCTTTCTAATGAGGGCAGTTTTGTGAATTGGGTAGAATTTCTTCAAGAAGGTCTTGACAAAATCATCCCATGTAATGACAGAATCTACCACCAAACTGTACAACCATTTCTTTGCTAGGTCCTTTAGGGAAAAGAGGATGAAACGTAACCTAATGGCATTGTCTCCTAGTTGGGGTATACGCATCATGGGCACACTTCTTCAAATTCCCTAACAAAAAAGTATGCGTCCTCTGATTCTAAACCATGAAACTTTGGGAGAGTGTTGATGAATTGAGGCTTTAATTAAAAGTTATTTTCATTTGCCTCAGGCAGTTTTATACAAGATGGTAATGAGGTTCTGATCGGGTAAAATCTGTCCTGAAGTGACGCCATCACCGGTTCTGGATGCAAGGGTAGAGAAGTATTTCTGGTTAATCTGAAAGTTGCAGGATCTCTCACTCACTCTTGCATGCAGCACACCACAAACAACGTAAAAACAAACAAACAATCGAAAAGAATAAAAAACAAACAAAAGAAAGAAAAACAACCACCAAGCCTTAGTCTAAGATACCTGGACCTAGACGACTCCTAACTGGTTGATTCTCCGGGGGAGGTTGTTGCAGGAACTCGACTACAAGCTAATCGGCCAGGAAAGGGCAAAGCTCAGGGGGAGATATCTGGGCGTTAGCCACGGGCCTAATTACGCCAAACCACGGAGCTTTCGAGGCTTTGCCTCTCAATCCACTTTCCTTAGACACCGATTTTGCAGGAGTATAGTTCTTGCAATTTCCAACCTCAGTTAATCTCTTAGTGAGTCCGAGATGTCCCTAGGGCCAACGTCTATTGATTTTTTGTTAAGGCTTAGGAAAGTGTGAGTGCACTTGGAGTTGGTTTTTGAGCTAAGGAAGGGTGATGAAATCCCCACCTTATCTTGTTTATTTGGGTTTTGCCCTTAAGGTCAATTGTGCAAGTATACAGTTTATTCACAACAAGGTAACACTCAAAGCGATAAATCACTCCAAAATATTGGTCCTATTCTATATGAATGCACACGTACCTTTTCTCCAGCTCTCTTCAACAGAAATTGAAATGAATTGAAATAGACACGTGTCCTAAATGCAAAAGTCTAATTAAGCAACAAGTGAATTTCTGTTGAGTTTATTACACATGTATAGGGTGAAGCATTCAATGGAACTAAAAAATTTAGAAAGCAATTTTTAGCAGCTTTCGGTAACCCTGCAAATGAGTTTGTTAATACTTCAATTAGAAAAACTCGCTTTTACACGAATTTTTTTCGAGGGCAAATGAATCCTCGCGCAATGTCCTTGGCCACTTCTTTCGCTTCTCGTGATCGTGAGCTCCTTGGTACCTTTCCTACACACAAAAACAAAGAACAATTTTTAGTATTGAACAATAAAGCCGTTCCCTCCCTGGCAACGGCGCCAAAATTTGATTAGCAAAAAGCAAGTACAAGAATAAGTGAAAAGAGTGTGGGTCAATGTTACTACTTTTGCGATTCTTCCGTAGTAGCGAAGTGGCTATACGGGTCGTATCCACAAGGAGGGAGAGCGATGAAAGTTTGATGCGGCTTCTTTGTTTAAGAAAAGAGAAAGTTTTTTGTTCAAAATAAAGAATTGAAAAATGAAAACAAGTTGGTTTCAAAAATTGTTTTAAAATGATTTAGTGGTTGTAGAAGTGATTTTTCTAGATGGTAATAGTGCATGGCTAACTTTCTACTAATTGCTCCCACTAATCCCTAACTTCTTGAAGATGTAGCCTCACGATGGATCATAGGCAAGCATAACCCTTATGCATAGGAACTATTCACGTGAAAATCGAGTGAAAGTTCTTCCTATAATTTAGCTTAACACGGTAAAAACTTGGACATTCTCTTACCAAGATCCAATAAAAGGCGAGAATAAAGGAAGACACAAGTGCACTAATGGTATCAGCAAAGTTAAAAGAAAAATCTCTAACTTACAACAACAAGTAAAGAACACAACTCATAGATCATCAAAAATCATTAAGCAAGAAGTATAAGAAAGTAATACTTGTAGGTAAGTTAGAGTTAGAACCCTCATCTTAAGATGTTATAGTGATTGGGAAAGAGTTGTGTGGAATTTTAGCACAAATATTATGTAAAATGAGAAGGTTTAGAAACAACCTCAAGTGCTTTTGATTACTCCACAAATGTATGAAAAATGATTAAAATACCTTTCCTATCTCCGTTATAGCATAGAGCTATACCGAGTCGATTCTCAGGGAGAGCTAGCGATGGAAGCGTTACGGATCGAAGTGAAGATGTAAAACGAAGATTCTTCTATGCTTAAAAGAATAAAGAATTAAGTGAAAAAGAAAATAAAGAATGGATGGATATGTTCATGATGGAAATAGTTGGGAAGGAAATCAAGAGTAGATTTGGTAATTACACTAAAAGAAAGAAAACTTTTAAAAAGACTTTGAATAAAAGAAAACCATGACTAGCTAACCTTACTACCTTGCTAAAGACTTACTAAACTCCGTGATAGTGAATGCGTGCCTCATGTTGATTCATCGGCATAGATTTGTCTTGCGTGTTGGTCTAATTACCTTCCCACTTGGATGACGGGAGCTCATTCTTGGACTTGTCTTGTAGCCTCCATAGATGTCATAGGCCTACAAGTTAGACTTTCAATAATGGAATCAAAAGAGCTACACTCAAGGGATGCAAATGAAGAACATACAACATTCAATAATGGACTTAAAGAAGTTGTACATCAAATAGCATATTGGTGATCCATCTCCATGTTCCATCAAGACACTTGTTCAAAGACAAGGCTCTAAATGAGGCACACATGAATCATATGGAGAATTACAACAAGATACTTGCCAAGCAATGAAAGAAACCCATCGGAGAAGAGAAGATCATACACTTGCAAGATTAAAGATAGCAATCACCCATGAGTTAGTAGTTAGCAAGGCTAGTGGTTAGCTAGTACATGGTAGAAAAATTAGCTACAAGCCATTACAAAAGAAAAGCAAAGCATGAATTAAAATTTGCAAGAAAGTAAAGCAAGAAATAAAGAAAGCAAGTAAAGAAAACAAGTACACTAGAAAATGCAAGAGTAGAGAGAAGAGAATGGATCAATCCTTGCTTCACAAAGTGTCACTCCTTGATTTATACAAGCTTTCTCTCTCTTACAATCTCTCTCTTTACAGAATTTCTAGGGAGAAGAAGATCACAGAGAGCTACAAAAATCCTAGAGAAAAACTAACAAAATACAAAGCTTTACACTAATCTCTCTCTCTTCTCTGTTCAGTTTTTGCTCGCAGGTCCAAATGCAGTATTTATAGGCACAGAGAGAACTCTCCAGAAGTCGAACAGGTGGCCAAAATCTGGGATTGAATGGCCCAGATTTTGCGGTGGATCCGCGGCAAGGCGCGGCACTTTTGTGGCCGTTGGATCCCAAATTTTTGTTACAAGTTTGTTACGAGGTTGTTATCCACGTGACCTTCTAGAATCTTCAGTTGTTACGCGGATCTCTCTGAATTCTGATTTCAAATTTGGGCTTTATCTTAATCTTAGATTTAATCCCTTTAATTATTGCTAATTAAAGTGATTATTGGGCTATCTCTCCATTAGAGTGTGAACCTGCAAATATATAGAGAAGATGAGTAAAAATCATATATTTATTTGCAATATGCATGGGGATTATGTGGTAAAATATGCAACATTGTGTACCAATCACACCCCCACACTTATTCTTTTGCTCGTCCCGAGCAAAACAAAGAAAAAGAAAAGAAAATCCTAACTACCAATTTTATTACACCACTTTCGCAGGTGACGCGATTGCACTGAGCGTGTGCAACAAGCCGTTAAACCTCTAGGTTACCCTAGAGGAGGAGTGTTGTCTCCTGAGGGTTTTCAGCGGATTACACCCACAAAATCCATAAAGAAAGAAGACAAATGTTAGTGTTTTGAAAATCTATTTTGAAAGAGAGACATGTTTTCAAACTATTTTTGCAAAAATATAAGTGATCTTAGGTCATAAGTCCACCTATAATCATTCTTCCTTAAACTTAGTCTCTATGCAAGATCTTGTCTTCAATTAAGGTAAGAATTCAAAATTGGATTGAATACTTTATCTTTCATAAAACCTAGATAATATGCACACCGTGCTCAGTGAAAATTTCTGGGATTTCAACTCCAACCATCAAGCCATTTATTTATTTATATATATATATTTTTTTTCTTTTATTTTTCTTCCCTTAGTCTAGGCTTTCTAGTTTACCCTTGTAGCGAGCCTTTAACCGATGACTCCCAAACCAGACGGTCTTAGGGCACCAGATGAGAAAACATCCCTCGGGTTTAAGGTCTCGAGTAAAAAGGCCACATAACTAAGGGGGATTATTTATTTCCTTTACCACCGTTAGGCGTGAATAATCATGCTTCTTGAGGCACAATTCTCCAGCTTAATAGGTGATGTTTTATTTATATATATATATTTTTTCTTTTTCTTTTATTTATATGGCATTTTTGGTCTTTGTCTCCATCCCAAGAAATGTGCAAGTGTAAAGTGCATATTATCTAAGGCAAAAAATTCAAGATAAAAATATCTCACCAATTTTTCTTACTTAGCCTATAATTTCAAGCAAGATCTATTATTTCAACTAGGTTTAAGATGTCATAATTAAGGCTTTCTTAATTTCTAAGATACATCTTAATTTTCTTAAAAATAGATCAAAACATTTGTCTCTTATTTCAAAAAGTTTTTTTTTATTTTTATTTTTTAATTATTTTTTTTATTTATATTTTTTTTATTTCTAAAAAGAAGTGTAAAAGAAAGAAGATCTAAAAACTCTATGTTAGTAACCCTCCCCCACACTTTTTTTTTTTTTCTAAAAAGAAGTGTAAAAGAAAGAAGATCTAAAAACTCTATGTTAGTAAACCCTCCCCCACACTTATTTCATGCATTGTCCTCAATGCATCGTGATATATGTATGCATGAAACAAAAATGAAGAGGGAAGGAAAAAAATTACCTTAAGGTGGTGGTTCCGGTGGTGGTCGGATTGGTCCACGAAACATGGCCCAATCAACTTTTCTTTGGGTTTTGAGGAACCCACCAAAAATATCATGAATATGACCCACTAAAAAGATAAATCCTTTAAGAATCTTTATTAAGTACATGACCCCATCTAATTTCCATTTTCCATAATAAATTTCAGAGTCAAATTTGTCAACCACCTTGTCCCAGAATGGTGTATGAAAGGACAGAACGGTTGACTTGGACTCAGGAAGGATAGGAACGAATACTGACTCAGGAAGGTGACCGAAGTCAAGTGAAGGTGTAGGAGTCGAAGTGAGTTCAGGAATTTGGTCCAAGTCAAGAAAATGAAGCTCAAGTCCATAATCATTTTCCAACAATGGGATGTGACCTACTATGGGTGATATCTCTTCACTTCCAATATTAAGAAATTCTAGCCCATCACCATATAATTCTTCGAAACTTAAGTCAACATCTTCCGATAGAATTGTACAATCAGTTTCAGAAGTAAAGAGATAGTGAGAATCTAGGTCACATTCCATATGTAGTTCAATACATGAAGAACTTGCCAATTTTTCAATAGTATCTTCAAAAAGGTATAATTGGTCAAGTTCAACATGATCCTTAAAGATGGGTGATTCAACTTCATTGTGAATTGGGAAAGGATCCAATGTCGACTCCGGGAAAAGATTGAAATCAGGTAAAGATACCGGAGTCATTATTGAATCAGAAAGAAGGATCGAATCACTAGGTTGGGGTTCAAGATCATATTCCTCATGGGGTTCAATTCCACAAAAATGTGAACTTGCCAATTTATCAATGGGACTTTCAAAAGTATGGAATTGGTCAAGTTCAACATGATCATCATAAATGATTGGTGATTCAATTTCAAAATGGACTGGCACTGGATCCAATACTGACTCGGGAAATGAAGTGAAATCATGTGAAGACACCGAGTCATAATTGAATCAGGAAGGAAAATTGAATCATCAAATGGAAGTTCAGGATCATGTTCATGTTCAAGTTCAATTTCAGTAAAAGGAAAACTTGCCAAATGTCAATGGGATCTGAAGTTTGGACAAGTTCAGGTGGACAAGCTGAAATTGAATCTTGATTTCCAAGGCTACATGACTCTTTGGCTTGGACAGAATGGTTAGTGACATTAGAAATAGGATGAGAATGAAGAGTTTGGATCATCAACTCTATGTCACGATTTCTAGCATTTTGAGCATGAGTCATTTCTTCAAGCATCTTTCCATAATTGATGACTTCATTATTTTGATGGAAAGATGAAGTATTGTCTTGGAAGTGATATTGAAATTGTGAGTCCATCAGATTTTGGGATTTGTGTTTGGACTCACGCATACTCATTTCCAAAATTGATGGTCTTTTATTTTGGACTGGTGGAACTGAGCATGTATCTTGAAAATGTGGTGGAATTGGAAAGGCTAATTTGGTCTTAAGTTGTTGCTCTGCCTCTAGTAGATTGGCTTCTATCCTCTTTTGGAACTCAGATTTTTCTTCAATGGGAGGTCCAGAAAAAGGAATATATGAAGCAGAATCGGAGAATGAATATTGTGGATATTGTGGACTAGGTGGATATTGTGGACAAGGAGGTTGATAATTAAACTCGGGGGACTGGAATCCCCAATTACTCGGTGAAGAGTTGAAATCATTATGGAAATTATAATTATTAGATGGGGGTATGGGTCATATTGATTCGGATAAGGCCAACCCGGTGTATTTGGTTGGTGCATATTATAAAACACCGGGTTGGAATTATCCGAATAGAATGGAGACTGTGTGAAATATGGATTATTATTAGGATGGAAAGAATTGTTGAATGCCATATCACACAAAAAATCACAATCAAAAAGAAAATCAAACAACAAACAAAAAAGAAGAGAAAAATCAAAACCAAGCCAAAAGAAGGGTTGACCTAGACCTAGACGACTCCTAACTGATTAGATCGTCCACGGGAGGTTTAGTGTAGACGTAGACCACAAGTTAATCAGCCAGGGAAGGACAAGGTTGGTGGGAGGTTTTCCGTCAGAGACGTTCCTTAATTAAGTAACCAGCAACCTTCGGGCTTTCGGCCCTCAATCCCTTTCCTAGACACTGATTTTGCAAGAGTCTATTTCCAACACTTTTCCTCTTTAGGATAATCTCCTAAGTGAGTCCGAGATGTCCCTAGGGGCCAACGTCTATTTTTTTATTAAATTAGGCTTGGGTTAGTGAGTGCTAGGATGGTGGTTTTTGGGCTAAGGAAAGGGTAATGAAATCCCCCACCTTATCTTATTTATGGGTTATGCCCTTAAAAATGAATTGTGCAAGTGTACAAAAATATATAACTAGAATTCACTCAAAGCATGAAAATCAAGCAAGAGATGATTCCTAGTCTACATGCAATGCAAAACGTACCTTGCCTCCAGCACTCTTCAACAGTAAAAGTAAATGAATTGAAAAGACACGTGCCTAGAAATGCAAATGTCTAATCAATTTTTAACTTTTCAACCAATTTTTTACTGTTGATTAAATTAACAGGTATATGGTGAAGAATACAGGAATTCAATTATAGCAGCAGATGTATTTTGCAGAGCTGAAGATCCTGCAGAAGAATGATCAGTAGTGAGCTCCTCCTTGCCGCAGAACCGTGGCTTTTGCCATGGGAACGCGGCAAGTCAGAGGGATCCTGGTCTCTGCTTTCGAGAGCAGAGGCCCAGGTCCACTTATATGTCACTGCAATGCAAATTTTCCTGTTTTCTTCTCCTGTAACCTGTAACAGAGAAGAAGATTCGTTTAGTTCTTCACTTCAAAGAAAATCCGTTGCTCTCCCCGGCAACGGCGCCAAAATTTGATTAGACGGGAAAGGTGTATGTAAATGTATCGATGTATCCTTTCCTATCTCCGCTATAGCATAAGGCTATACCGAGTCGATTCTCAGGGAGAGCTAGCGATGGAAGCGTTACGGATCGAAGTGAAGATGTAAAACGAAGATTCTTCTATGCTTAAAAGAATAAAGAATTAAGTGAAAAAGAAAATAAAGAATGGATGGATATGTTCATGATGGAAATAGTTGGGAAGGAAATCAAGAGTAGATTTGGTAATTACACTAAAAGAAAGAAAACTTTTAAAAAGACTTTGAATAAAAGAAAACCATGACTAGCTAACCTTACTACCTTGCCAAAGACTTACTAAACTCCGTGATAGTGAATGCGTGCCTCATGTTGATTCATCGGCATAGATTTGTCTTGCGTGTTGGTCTAATTACCTTCCCACTTGGATGACGGGAGCTCATTCTTGGACTTGTCTTGTAGCCTCCATAGATGTCATAGGCCTACAAGTTAGACTTTCAATAATGGAATCAAAAGAGCTACACTCAAGGGATGCAAATGAAGAACATACAACATTCAATAATGGACTTAAAGAAGTTGTACATCAAATAGCATATTGGTGATCCATCTCCATGTTCCATCAAGGCACTTGTTCAAAGACAAGGCTCTAAATGAGGCACACATGAATCATATGGAGAATTACAACAAGATACTTGCCAAGCAATGAAAGAAACCCATCGGAGAAGAGAAGATCATACACTTGCAAGATTAAAGATAGCAATCACCCATGAGTTAGTAGTTAGCAAGGCTAGTGGTTAGCTAGTACATGGTAGAAAAATTAGCTACAAGCCATTACAAAAGAAAAGCAAAGCATGAATTAAAATTTGCAAGAAAGTAAAGCAAGAAATAAAGAAAGCAAGTAAAGAAAACAAGTACACTAGAAAATGCAAGAGTAGAGAGAAGAGAATGGATCAATCCTTACTTCACAAAGTGTCACTCCTTGATTTATACAAGCTTTCTCTCTCTTACAATCTCTCTCTTTACAGAATTTCTAGGGAGAAGAAGATCATAGAGAGCTACAAAAATTCTAGAGAAAAACTAACAAAAATACAAAGCTTTACACTAATCTCTCTCTCTTCTCTGTTCAGTTTTTGCTCGCAGGTCCAAATGCAGTATTTATAGGCACAGAGAGAAATCTCCAGAAGACGAACAGGTGGCCAAAATCTGGGATTGAATGGCCCAGATTTTGCGGTGGATCCGCGGCAAGGCGCGGCACTTTTGTGGCCGTTGGATCCCAAATTTTTGTTACAAGTTTGTTACGAGGTTGTTATCCACGTGGCCTTCTAGAATCTTCAGTTGTTACGCGGATCTCTCTGGATTCTGATTTCAAATTTGGGCTTTATTTTAATCTTGGATTTAATCCCTTTAATTATTGCTAATTAAAGTGATTATTGGGCTATCTCTCCATTAGAGTGTGAACTTGCAAATATATAGAGAAGATGAGTAAAATCATATATTTATTTGCAATATGCATGGGAATTATGTGGTAAAATATGCAACATTGTGTACCAATCATATAGCTCTCGTTTGCACAAGGCTTAGTTGACACTATTGACTCATTTGAGTTTATCAAGCAAGTTGTTAGAGATTAGTGGGTTAGTAGTTAGTTAGCCATGCTATGAAAGAGTTGGTTAGACATGGTAGTAAAAAAAACAACAAAAGAAAAGGGGTAAAGAGAAAGGGAGTTACACTACAAGAAAGCAAAAGAAAAGAAGTGAAGAGGAAGGAAGTTACACTACAATAAGGAAGTAAAAGCAAATGGCAAAGACAAGTAAATGGAAAGAAGAACGAGAAGTAGTTACTTGTATTAGCTTGTCACCTTCAAATACAACCTTTACACTCTCTCTCTCTCTCTCTTTCACTCTAATGGCTAAAACTAAAGCTAGAAGAGGAAAGAAACTAAAACAACTACAATCCTAAAAACAAGATTACAACAATGCTCTAACTCTGGATATCTCCCAACTGAAGCCCCTGGGGGTATTTATAGGCATCAGAGGAAAGGGGGCCAGGGGGACGACCCCTGGCCAAAAGTGCAGGCGCGCGCGCGCCTGGCTTCGGGCAGTGCGTTGCCCAGTCTGTCCCCTATCTACTTGATCTCCTGGATTCGTGATTTGATGCCCAGAACTGACAAAATCTCCCCCCTAAAGTCAATGGCTACTTGGTAGGCCTTTAATCACCCATTAATTGGTTATTTAGGGTCTTCTTCTTCATTTGCACACTATGGACCTAGGATCAAGCAAGCAAGGTTTTATTAGCAGAATTTTACATAAAATAAATATGAGAATGTGATAAAAATTATACAAAATTAGAGACTAATCAATGAGCACGTGGTCTCTTTATTTAAGTTACTTCAAAAAAGTAACATGCTCAAATTGCTGGAGATCAGACGGCCTGTAAAGGTAGGAAAGACTGATGATCACAGTTACTGATTATATCACGGGATGCTGGGGCACCCTACTAAGAATTGCTATATCTTTAAAGATGTCTTTCAGGCTCTGATTGATGCAGAGGTATTGAAGCTTCGTCCATAACAGAAGAAGTTGGCCGCCAATATGATGACTACATCACCAATTCGACCGTCTCTAGCACCAAACGGAGTGATTCCCATCCCGAACGGGGAACTAAGAGTGACCAATACTGATTCTTATAACCAGAAGGAGAAAGGTCTCATTCCTGTCATACTCCTCAAGAAGACAATGTGGATCCATCCTGAAATTATCGAAAGCTAGCAGTGGACGACTGTCACAAGCAGAAAGTCCAAAGGTAAGGCTAAAATATTCTCTAGCAATGTGGTGAGGTCTCTACAAGAGAAACTAAGGAAGATGTCACCTCCTTTACTAGTTCAAGAGAGAGAAATCTACCTTTGCTCCTGACACAGGCACACCTCTCACATCAAAGACTCGATCTGGCAGGAAATACTTGAAATAGTACAGTGAGCTGATGGTAAACTCCCACGACCAGCTGAGAAAATAATCGAGCAGTTGATGAAGCCATTCGTGAAAAAGTAGAAAGAGCTTCGGTATCTCAAAGCTCTTCCAAAAAGCAGTGTGGGACCATCAACTCTTTTTTTTTTGATGTCTTGGCTCAACTAGCCAATATCTCTACTCAAATCACTTTCTATGAGCTCCTAAGGCTTTTCAAGTCTATAAGAGACGATCTAAAAGAAGCATTAGCAGATGTAGAGATTTTCATAACCTAAATTCCTACTATATGTGAAGAGAAAGATGGCAACCATTGCCACCATACCTCAAAGTAGTTTTCCTGTATCACCTTCACCCAGAAGACATGCAAGTTAAAAAGAAACATGACATGCCCCTGTAGTATTACACAGGGTACATTAGATCATTTGAAGTAAGTCGCATTCAGGTTGATCCAGGATCCGCGTTGAGCATTATGCCCCGTAGGGTCATGCAACATTTGGGAATCCCCACCCACTGGTTAAGTGTCACTCAGATGACTATTTATGGCTCAACACCATGGTACGCGCCCGATGGGGAAATTAAACTCAGGTGTCAAATTAGGGACCTGAAATCTGAGGTGACATGTTATGTCATTGATACTGACACCTCATACACTTTGTTGCTGGGACGACTTTGGATTCACTGCAACTCCATCGTCCCGTCTACTCTTCATCAAGTAATAAAATACATTGATGAAGGTGGAAAAGTCAGAACGCTGATTACCAAAAGGCATCCATTCAAAGGAGTCGAGAATTTTTTACTGATTCCCTACTTTATTAGGATTCTCTCGAGACTGATGAGAATCTACACCCAGAAGAACAAGACTCTGGCAATGAAGCTGATACATGAAAAACACCTAGAGGGGGGGTGTGAATAGGTGTTATTGCTAATCTAACAATCTTTTTGAAAAACTAAGTATGATGAATGATGCAACAATCTCTCAAACAAGACTAAGAGCCGAATACCCCGTGATTGGTAGTGAAAAGTACATTTTTATCATCATATTTACCATCACATTTTCATATTTATTCATTTAATTCTGCACATTTATTAATAATTTGTAATTTATTGTGTGCAGGCCTCGAATTATTATTTTAATAAGAAATAAAGCTTAAAGAGCCCAAAAGCCCAGATCCAAGCCCATGTTTGAAGCCCAGGTGAAAAAGCGCAATTACAAGAAGTCAAAATGCAAATACACAAAGGGCTAAAGTTGCAAATATCAAAGATGAGGGAAGGATAGACTTCTACCCAGCCCTAACTCTTGCAGATGAGAATGAAAAGAGTGCAGAGATAAGGAAATTCGTTTAAAAGAGATTGGGAGAATTCAAAATCTAGGTAACTTGATTATCAAGTTATCTCGAATCCCATATGAAGAGCCAGGATCATACTTCCAGAAGCAGGCGCCCACATGGACGGACCAGGAGAGGCCACGCGCCAAAGCGCGTGGCCAGAAGTCACCAAACTGCCGCAAAAGCGCGGCAATATCCCAGATTCCGCGGCAAAGTGGATGAGATCAGTTTCCAATTTTCGTGGGCGACTCTATCCGGGACTCCTCTACAATCTGCACTATAAATATCTCTGCAGGCGCAGCAGAGAGGGGCATCCAGAGACGACTAGGGTTTTCTTTAGCCATTTTTTATTCAGCAAGTTGTAATTTTTCGTTCCATGTACGTTGTGGAGAAGGAGACGATTGTGTAACCAGAGGTTCATCTGAAATAAAGGTCACTCTTTTGTTCTCATTTATTTTCTGCAATTCCATTTTATTTTGTGATCTTTCTGATTGAAGTTTTAATCTGTGATCTCTTCTTGTTTTCTTTTCCTTTTCTTTGCAATCTTTTTCATTAAATAAAAATAAAAAATAAATAATTTGAAAAGAAAAAAATAATGAAGAACTAAATCTCTCTAGTGGTTTGCTGAGACTCTTGAAGCAACCCTAGAGCAGTTAAGCCTAGATCTGATTAAGGAACATCTATCGAAACCCTAGGTATTAAAAAACAATTTTTCTAGAAGATTAAACAAATACCTAGAAATCCTAATCTAGGTTGCATATTAAAAAGACTTTTCATGACTTCAACTTAAGAACTAGGACAGCATAAGTTTGAGATTCGTCTTTTATTAGGCTGCACCTAGATGTTAGGATGAACCACAGTTTAGTTTTTAGATAATGTAACTTAGCAAGAATCTAGCATTGATTTTTCTTGCTTGAATTATTTGTAACGACCTAGGGTGAATCATATCAATCTTAAGATGAAGATCAAGCTCCTTACTTGCAATAGGGTTGTGGTAGAAGATCAGCAAAACCACGTCTTTAATCTCATATTTTCATCACTAATCTAATCTCTCTTTTCTTACTTGAAGCATACAGAGGAATCGAGTCGAAAAGCTTTCATCGCATCCTTCCTGAGGATCACGACCCGCTTGAGCCCTTGCTACAGCGGATTCGCATTGAGACTAAGAAATCTGAACTTCTTTCTATTCTTGAAAAATCTCAATCAAATTTTGGCGCCGTTGCCGGGAAGGAACGGCACGATTTCCTCGTTCTAATCATTCTTTATTCTTTCTGTTGCAGGTACAGAGAACAGGAAACAAAAACAGAGTAGCAGCAAGGACATACAGCAATCCAGTGCCTCTGCCCTCGAAGCAGAGCACCTGGACCTACTAATTTGCCGCAGAAACGCGGCAAAAGCCGCAGATCTGCGGCAGTAGTAGTGAACTACTAACCTGCTTTTCTGCAGGTTGCTCTGCATTGCAAAATTTGCTTACTGCTGTGATTAAATTTCTCTGTTATCACTCTGCAACTGCTAATTAATACATTAACCCATTTGTTGAAAATAAAAAAAAATTTAGACTCTTGCATTTAGGGCACGTGTCTATTTTAATTCTTTTTAATTCTGTTGAAGAGTGCTGGCGACAAGGTACGTTTGTATAGCATATAGATTAGGAAACACTCTTGGTTGTTTACTGCTTTCTTGAGTGATTACTTTTCTACAGCTTTACACGTACACTAATTCATCTTAAGGGCATAACCCATAAGCAAGATAAGGTGGGGATTTCATCACCCTTCTTTGGCCCACAAATCATATCCGTCACACTCACACCCTAACCTTAAGTAAAATTTGACTAGACGTTGGCCCTAGGTTAACTCGGACTCAATAGGAGATTGACCGAAGGAGGAAAATTGTTCGAAATTAACTCTTGTCAAATCGGTGTCTAGGCAGGGGATTGAGGGCCGAAAGCCCGAAGAACGGTGGTTATTTAATTAAGGAACGTCTCTGACGGAAAACCTCCCACCGGTCTTGCCACCTACCTGGCCGATTAGCTTGTGGTTAACGTCGACAGTAGACCTCCTAAGGACAGTCTAAAGTTAGGAGTCGTCTAGGTCAAGGCTTACCCTAGATTAGGATTTTTGATTGTTTTTCTTTTTTATTGATTGATTGGGTGAACTTGTTTGCTGATTGTGCATGCCCGCTTGGTCGAGAGACCCACTTACATCCAGGCTAACTAGAACTAGTTCACCACCCGAGCTCAAGCCCGACTCACACATGGCACAACCACAGTCACTCCAAGATAGGTTCTATCCTATTAGAACCTCTCTTCCTTCTTGCATCCAGCTCACTATTGAAAGTGTTGACCCATTTGAACTCAAGCCACAATACATCAACTCTTCCCAAATTTCATGGACTTGAATCTGAGGATGCATACTTCTTCATAAGGAATTTGAAGAAGTATGTCTCATGATGAATATACCTAAGTTAGGAGACGATGCTATCAAACTTAGGTTTATCCCCTTTGCTTTGAAGGATTTAGCAAAGAAATGGCTCTACAGTCTAGAGGCCGGTTCAATATCTTCTTGGGATAATTTCATTAAGGCCTTCTTAAAGAAATTTATCCCGTTCACAAGACTGCACTGATTAGGAAGAATATCCTCCAGTATAAGCAAACAGCCAATGAACCTTTTTGGAAATACTTCGAGCGTTTTAAGGATCTCCTTGCCTAATGTCCTCACCATGGGATAGAGAAATGGCGACTTTGCCAAGTTCTCTATGATGGATTAGATTATTCTACTAAAACACTGTTAGAATCCATGTGTCAAGGAGGATTTCTGCAAAAAAATGAAGATGAAGGATGGACATTGTTTGAGGAATTAGCTGAAAAATCCATCCAATGGGACCCTACTTCTGAAAAATCTAGGACTAATGACCCTACTTCTTCTAAAGAGGTATCCATTCCATTGAGGCCACGTAGCAACCGATGCTAAGTTAGCTGCTGTTATGCGCAGACTAGAGGCTCTTGAAACTAAAGAGCCAGTCTCTGTGAACCAAGTCAGCCCAACATCTTCGGCGGGCTGTACTTATTGTCAAGATATGAACCATGTGTTCGAGGAATGTCCTGTCTTCATCGCGCATCAAAGCTTGCCCGAATATATGAGTGCGGCCTTCACAAGGCCCGCCAACAATCCTTATTCGCCCACCTACAATCCTGGTTGGAGAAATCATCCCAATTTTTCGTGGGGCCCGAGCAACAATGATCAAATAGGCCAAATTCTCCAACAATTTCCAAAATCCACCCTATCAACAAAATTTCCCTAGTCAAAATCCTCCACCGTCTTTCCAAAATTCACAAATGGAGACAAGACTTTCAATTTGGAAAGAAAGGTGGATACCCTAGTCAAAAGCCACGACACGCTGGCTCAAGTTTTAACTAGGATAGAGATCCAATTGAACCAACAAGAGAGACAGAGGGGTACCCTACCGAGTCAACCATTACCAAACCCTAGGATCCTAGGCCAGCTAATGAGGTTCAAGACCCAAATCAGTGTCATATAGTTCATACACTCAGATCGGGGAAACAAGTTGATAATCAAGTATCCATGCCATCGGATCCATCTCAGCCATCCATTCCACCTAGCTCCACTTCCATTCCATCTAGCTCCACTCCTACTCCATCCAGCCCCAATGAAACTGAAGCTGAAAAGTCAGCAGGTCAGATGCACCAGCCTATAGCTCCATTTCCAAATAGGCTTAGAAGCAACAACAATGCACATATGGAGAAATTATTAGAGGTGTTCAATCAAGTTAGGCTCAACATTCCACTTCTTGATGCAATCCAACAGGTCCCTAGTTATGCCAAATTCATTAAGGACATGTGCACCAAGAAAAGAAAGACTAATGTGCCTAAGAAGGTTTTTCTAGCCACTAACATTAGTGAGCTACTGTCCAACTAGATCCCTATCAAGTATAAGGACCCAGGTTGCCCCACCATTTCTTCCACCATAGGTCGAGCCGAAATCAATCGAGCACTCCTCGATTTAGGAGCCAGCATCAATTTGCTCCCTTTCTCCATGTATCAACAACTTGGATTAGGTGAACTCACCCTACCCAAGTTACTATTCAGTTGGCTGACCGCTCTATCAAAGTTCCTAAGGGAGAAATCAATGACGTTCTCATACGGGTAGGAGATTTCATTTACCCAGTAGATTTCATTGTCTTAGAGACACAACCTGTGTCTAATCCTAGGTCCCAAACTCCCGTTATCTTAGGAAGACCGTTCCTAGCAACCGCTAATGCAATTATAAATTGTAGAAACGGTTCCATGAGACTGACTTTTGGGGATATGACCAAGGAAGTCAATGTTTTCAACCTAGGAAAGCATCCCTACGATGTGACCGACCAACCCTTTGAGGTTAACTCCATTGAGAACATGACGAGTGAGCATAATGATGAAATCATATTTGAGTTAGAGGAAGAGGAAGAGTTAGAAACAAGTGATATCAGTCTTGATGAGATCAAATGGGAATCAAATCTGAGTTCTATAGATGGAGATTCTAGCTTAACTCCTCCACCCATCGAGCCAACTCCTTCTTTGGAGTTAAAAGCCTTGCCCAAACATCTTAAGTACGCCTACCTAGGTGAACAAGAGACGTTACCGTCATAGTTGCATCTAATTTGACCATAGGCAAGAGGAGGACCTGCTGGCAACCCTTAGGAGACATAGGGAAGCCATTGGTTGGACTATGGCAGATATCAAGGGACTGAGCCCTACGATAGTCCAGCATCGTATCCATCTAGAGGAAGGGGTTAGACCGAAGAGGGATCCACAGCGTAGGCTAAACCCACTCATGCAGGAGGCTGTACACGCCGAAATAGTGAAACTGTTAGATAATGGGATCATTTATCCCATTTCCGATAGCGAATGGGTTAGCCCAATACATGTGGTCCCTAAGAAGTCTAGCTTTACTGTGGTAGAGAACGACAAGCATGAGTTAGTGCAAACACGATTGCCTACCAAGGTGAGAGTATGCATAGACTACCGCAAGTTGAACGCAGCCACTAGGAAAGATCATTTTCCCCTCCCTTTCATTGACCAAATGTTGGAAAGATTAGCAGGTCATGAGTATTACTGCTTTTTGGACGGTTATTCAGGGTATAACCAAATTCCTATAGCGCCGGAGGATCAAGAGAAGACAACGTTCACGTGTCCATTTGGGACATTTGCCTACCGTCGAATGCCTTTCGCCTATGCAATGCCCCCGCCACATTCCAACGTTGTATGTTAAGCCTGTTTTCTGATATGGTTGAGCGTTTTTTAGAAATTTTCATGGACGACTTCTCCGTCTATGGAAATTCATTTGACCAGTGTCTCCATCACTTGGAGCTAGTGCTGAGCAGGTGCACCAAAAGAACTTGACCCTAAATTGGGAAAAGTGTCACTTCATGGTGCAACATGGGATTATCCTAGGTCACGAGATATCTAGGGAAGGGATTAAGGTAGACAAGGCCAAGGTGGAGATCATAGCGAAACTTCCACTTCCGCGATGCGTGAAGGACATTCGGTCTTTCTTAGGACACGCCGGATTTTATCGTAGGTTCATTAAGACTTTAGCAAAATTGCTAGACCCCTTACAAACCTTCTAGCTAAAGATATGTCCTTCATCTTTGATGATAGGTGCCATAGTGCATGGGAGAAATTGAAAATGGAGCTTATCTCTGCTCCTATCATCTCACCTCCGGACTGGTCCAAGCCTTTTGAGATCATGTGCGATGCCTCAGATTTTGCGATAGGTGCTGTCTTAGGACAGCGTAAGGACAGCAAGCAGCACATGATCTATTATTCGAGTAGGACGCTCAATGACACCCAAATGAACTATACTACAACCGAGAAGGAATTCTTGGCAGTAGTGTTCGCTTTGGAGAAATTCCGACCATACCTACTTGGGACCAAGACCACGATTTTCACTGACCATTCTGCTCTTCGATACCTTATGCTTAAAAAAGATGCGAAGGCCCGACTCATTCGTTGGATCCTTCTCCTTCAAGAATTCGATCTCGAAATTCGAGATAAAAAGTGTCGAAAATGTCGTAGCTGACCATCTCTCTCGTGTGCCAAACGCACCTTCTGACGAGCTGCCCATCAATGACAATTTTCCCGATGAGCAACTTCTAGCCATCTCTAAGGAGCCATGGTTTGCTGACATAGTAATTACTTAGTCACAAACCAAACACCACCTAGTTGGTCTAAACAGGATAGATACCGATTCTTGTCTCAAGTTCGGTATTACATGTGGGAAGATCCTTATCTTTTTCAAATATTGTAGCGACCAAATCATTAGGAGATGTGTCCCCGACGAGGAAACTAGAAGTGTGCTAGCTTTTTGTCATGAGTTCGCTTGCGGTGGACATTTTGGTCCCCGCAAAACTGCTGAGAAAATTCTGCAAAGTGGCTTTTATTGGCCAACTGTGTTTAGAGACGCATTTGAGTATTGCAAAACTTGCACAAGATGTCAAATGATAGGAAGAATTTCCAAACGAAATATGATGCCCCTAAATCCCATTATAGAAGTAGAACTTTTCGACGTATGGGGCATTGATTTTATGGGACCCTTCCCTAATTCGTTTGGGCACCAGTATATCTTGTTGGCCGTAGACTACGTGTCAAAGTGGGTAGAAGCTGTCCCTTGCAAGACAAATGACAACAAAGTTGTTGTCAAATTCTTGAAAGATAATATCATCTCACGCTTTGGAATCCCTCGAGCCATCATTAGCGATAATGGCACACATTTTTGCAATGGAACTTTTGAAGCTCTTATGCGAAAATATGCCATTACTCACAAGTTGTCTACGCCCTACCATCCTCAAACTAGCGGGCAGGTAGAAGTTTCTAATAGGCAAGTCAAGCTCATTTTGGAGAAGACTGTGAATCAGAATAGGAAGGACTGGTCCACCAAACTGGTGGATGCCCTATGGCATATAGGACTGCCTTTAAGACGATTCTAGGAATGTCTCCCTACAGACTGGTCTTTGGAAAGGCTTGTCACCTTCCTGTCGAGCTAGAGCACCGGGCCCTTTGGGCAATTAAGCAGCTAAATTTCGATTTAGATAAGGCCGGTGAGTTTCGAAAATTACAAATTTCTGAACTAGAGGAGTTGAGGAATGATGCATACGACAATGCAAAGATTGCGAAGGATAGAGTTAAGGTTTTTCACGATAAATTCATCACGAGAAAAACTTTTGTCCAAGGACAAAAAGTTTTACTCTACAACTCTAGACTTCACCTCTTTCCCGGCAAGTTAAAGTCAAGATGGACAGACCATTCATTGTTAAGACGGTGTTTCCACACGGAGTCATAGAGATCTACGATCCCAAAAATGGCAATTCATTCAAGGTAAATGTCAACGTCTTAAAATCTTTTTGGAGTCTGTCCGGAAGCTAATGCGGCGATGGGTCTTTTTGACCCACTGTATCGGTGATTATATCTTTCTGCAATTCATGCATCCATACATTTCATTCATACATTAGGGACAATGCATGAAACAAGTGTGGGGGAAGGGTATGTAATATAAAAAAAATTAAAAAAAAAATTAATTAAAATATATAAAAAAATTATACAATATATATAAAAAAAAATGTTATAAAAAGGAAATATTTTGACTTATTTTTTGAAAGAAATCTAAGTTAGTTTTAAGGATTAGGAAAATCATGATTAGGATTTCTAAAACTTGGTCAAAATAAATAAATTGTTTAAATTTAGGTATAGGAGGAGAATTGAATAATTAATTAGTCTTAATTTTTACCTTAATGAAATGTGCATACCAAATGCATATCTAGGATTCTAAGACAAAGACCTTGTGCCTCATAAAAAAAATAATAAAAAAAAAATCACCAATTAAGCTGATACATGTGCCTCAAGAAGCATAAGTATTCATACCTAAAGTGAGTAAATAAAATAAAGTCCTTAGTTTTGGGCCTAGTTCACTCGAATTTGAGTCCGCGGGGTGTTTTCTCACCTGGTGCCCTAAAGCCACCGGTTTGGGAGTCATCGACTTTAAGTTCGTTACATGGGTGGATTAGAAAGCCTAAGAAGACTAAGAAATATAATATATGTATTAACACATCTAATAATCAATTAGTTAGGTATGAGGACCTCAAGAAGCCTTGATACTTATACGAAAGAAAATTAGATGAGTTATACATGCCAAAAAATATATATATATATATATTAACACATCTAATAGTCAATTAGTTAGGTATGAGGGCCTCATAAGCCTTGATACTTACACGAAAGAAAATTAGATGATGTTATAAAAATAATAAGAGGCATGAGAGTCCAAGTTAAGGAATTCCTAGAATGAAAACAATTAACTTTATAGACTATACAAGGTGCGTATGACTTTTGGTAACGAAAAAGACTATACAAACATTCAATTTTAATCCTTACCTAAAATGGAAAACAATTAACTTTATAAAGACTAAGTTTAAAGAATGAATAAAAATGATAATCCTAAAACTTATAGACTACTTAGTATCTTCAATAATAATTCAAAATATTTCCTTTTTATGGATTTTGTGGGTGTAATCCGCTGAAAACCCTCACGAGACAACACTCGTCTCCTCTAGGGTAACCTAGGGTTTAACGGCTTGTTGCACATGCTAAGTGCAACCGTGATTCCTACGAAAGTGAGTTAGGTTAGATTAACTTTTTCATTTCTTTTTCTTTTTCTTTGTTTTTACTCGGACGAGCAAAAGATAAGTGTGGGGGTGTGATTGGTAGTGAAAGTGCATTTTTATCATCATATTTACCATCACATTTTCATATTTATTCATTTAATTCTGCACATTTATTAATAATTTGTAATTTATTGTGTGCAGGCCTCGAATTATTATTTTAATAAGAAATAAAGCTTAAAGAGCCCAAAAGCCCAGATCCAAGCCCATGTTTGAAGCCCAGGTGAAAAGCGCAATTACAAGAAGTCAAAATGCAAATACACAAGGGCTAATTTGCAAATATCAAAGATGAGGGAAGGATAGACTTCTACCCAACCCTAACTCTTGCAGATGAGAATGAAAAGAGTGCAGAGATAAGGAATTCGTTTAAAAGATTGGGAGAATTCAAAATCTAGGTAACTTGATTATCAAGTTATCTCGAATCCCAATATGAAGAGCCAGGATCATACTTCCAGAAGCAGGCGCCCACATGGACGGACCAGGAGAGGCCACGCGCCAAAGCGCGTGGCCAGAAGTCACCAAACTGCCGCAAAAGCGCGGCAATATCCCAGATTCCGCGGCAAAGTGGATGAGATCAGTTTCCAATTTTCGTGGGCGACTCTATCCGGGACTCCTCTACAATCTGCACTATAAATATCTCTGCAGGCGCAGCAGAGAGGGGCATCCAGAGACGACTAGGGTTTTCTTTACCATTTTTTATTCAGCAAGTTGTAATTTTTTTCGTTCCATGTACGTTGTGGAGAAGGAGACGATTGTGTAACCAGAGGTTCATCTGAAATAAAGGTCACTCTTTTGTTCTCATTTATTTTCTGCAATTCCATTTTATTTTGTGATCTTTCTGATTGAAGTTTTAATCTGTGATCTCTTCTTGTTTTCTTTTCCTTTTCTTTGCAATCTTTTTCATTAAATAAAAAATAAAAAATAAATAATTTGAAAGAAAAAATAATGAAGAACTAAATCTCTCTAGTGGTTTGCTGAGACTCTTGAAGCAACCCTAGAGCAGTTAAGCCTAGATCTGATTAAGGAACATCTATCGAAACCCTAGGTATTAAAAACAATTTTTCTAGAAGATTAAACAAATACCTAGAAATCCTAATCTAGGTTGCATATTAAAAAGACTTTTCATGACTTCAACTTAAGAACTAGGACAGCATAAGTTTGAGATTCGTCTTTTATTAGGCTGCACCTAGATGTTAGGATGAACCACAGTTTAGTTTTTAGATAATGTAACTTAGCAAGAATCTAGCATTGATTTTTCTTGCTTGAATTATTTGTAACGACCTAGGGTGAATCATATCAATCTTAAGATGAAGATCAAGCTCCTTAACTTGCAATAGGGTTGTGGTAGAAGATCAGCAAAACCACAACTTTAATCTCATATTTTCATCACCAATCTAATCTCTCTTTTCTTACTTGAAGCATACAGAGGAATCGAGTCGAAAAGCTTTCATCGCATCCTTCCCTGAGGATCACGACCCGCTTGAGCCCTTGCTACAGCGGATTCACATTGAGACTAAGAAATCTGAACTTCTTTCTATTCTTTAAAAATCTCAATCACCCCGTGAGAGGTTCTGAACTCCTTCCTCCCAATTCCCCTTCAATGGGTTAGAGGTGCGCAATGCAACCTTGTTGTATGAGAATTGATCGAACAAAGCAAAGTATGATGGATGAATAATGAGATGCACACAATATATCACAAGTATCACAAGCTTGAAATAAAGGCACAAAGGAAGAAACAAGATCACAGGCAAGTAATAGAAAGCAATATAGTGCAATAGAAATTTAAAGTAAGAATGGACACAAGGCAATCGCAAACACAAGATGTTTGTTTCGAGGTTCGATCCACCGCTCTACTCCGCCTTCACCTCCGTGAAGGGTTTCCACTATCCACCGAGGACGATTACAACGGTCTACCGAAGACCCGAGCACCGAGCTTCACCAAGTACAATAACCTCTACCGAAGAGGTGTCTCCACAAGAACAAGAAGAGGAACAAGAACAAGAGTGATCACAACAAGATCACCAAACTCTTTTACAACACTCTCACTCCTTTTACAACTTCACTATAGAATGAGTTATGGATTTTTGGCTGTATGAAGTGTAGTGAGAAAAACTCAGTTGCAGAGATGATTTTGCAAGGGAACACAACTGAAAAATAGCTCAAGAAAGAATTGGAAATGGAGAGCTTAAACACTTTTCTTTTCTCTTTTGAAAACTTTGAAAACTAGAGGATTTTTCTTAGTATTTAGTAAGAGAGTCTTCTCCTCTATTTATAGGGAGAAAAATAGGTTTAAAACAATTTATTTAGAGCTTATTTGCTCTGAAAAAGAACTGAAAAACCCTGTAAAAGTCTGCCAAAAACAGATCAAAAAACAGATTTCAGAATTGCACAAAGAGGAAAGAGCCGTTGGCAGCAGCAGGCTTGGCGGTCGACCGGCCGGTCGACCGCCAGCTCAGCTGGTCAAAGAGCCGTTGGCTCGGGTCTTCTGGCGGTCGACCGCCGGTCGACCCA
Organism: Agave tequilana; assembly: GCA_038442645.1. Taxonomy (NCBI): domain Eukaryota; kingdom Viridiplantae; phylum Streptophyta; class Magnoliopsida; order Asparagales; family Asparagaceae; genus Agave; species Agave tequilana. The sequence continues at coordinate 193,938 of JAVJIF010032608.1, forward strand.
GAAGACCCGAGAGCAAACCTGCTCTCAGACTTCCTCTAGCGGTCGACCGGACGGTCGACCCAGAAAACCCGAGAGCACTCCTGCTCTCAGACAGCCGACCGCTCGGGTCGACCGAAGGACGTGCACAGACGTGCACGTCCAGGCACAGTGGCCGGTCGATCGGGCCGGTCGGCCGGTCAGCCTGAAATAGAAAACAGTGTATATTTTGTCTTGAAAAATTTTGCAAAATAATTTTTGACTTTAAGGAAACTTAAGTAATATACTAGTAGGGTATATAAACAAGATCTAAACATGGTATTTATTTTTGTAAAATATAGAGTCATGTAAATAATTTAAAACATGAAAACTCAAATACAAAACACACATTTTAACAAAACCAATTTGTGTGTGTATCCTAGAGCCAATATCCAACACTCAAACTTTAACATTCTATTCTTACATGTTCTAGGGACTTCAAGGCTTCAAGAGGGGCTATCTCCACATGATCTTCAATTTTGCATCTTGAGCCCAAATTGAGTTGTCTTGAGTCCACAGCACCTTCCTTTAGGGAGAAGACATCTATTTGAGATAGAAACCTGAAACACACTTAAACCACAATTGATATTAGTACAAATAACTAATATTTTTGTAATCATCAAAACACACTAAAAACGGGTGATTGTAACCTTGGGCCAACAATCTCCCCTTTTTGATGATGACAAAACATATAGGTTATTTAAACAAAAATGGAAGAAGAGCTTGGAAAGCTTCCCCTCAAATAATGCTATGTATCAAAAAAATTGTCAATGAAGAGCTAAATACATAAGGCATTGAAAACACATAGTTTTGTTAAAAACTCAAATGCATCAAGATATACACAATAAACAACCAAAACAATCAAACAAACTCATATTTTTTTCTCCCCCTTTTTGTCATACATCAAAAAGGGTTAAACAAACAAATAGAAGAAATTTTTTTTTTTTTTTTTTTAAGAATCCATAATGCAAACATTCAACTCACCACAAATAAATGAAAATCTAGCATAATCTAGAGGTTTAGTAAAATATCGGCAAGTTGAAAATCGGTAGAAACATAATCAATATCAATATCACCTTTCTCATAATGATCTCTAAGAAAGTGATACCTAATGTCAATGTGTTTGGTTTTACTATGTTGATTTGCATTCTTTGTCATGTGAATAGTACTAGTATTATCACAAAATATTTTAACATGATCAAAGTGTAAATCATAGTCAAGGAGAGTATGTTTCATCCAAAGAACTTGTGCACAACAAGCTCCGGCTGCAACATACTCCGCCTCGGCGGTTGAAAGGGCTACCGAATTTTGCTTTTTGGAAGACAAGATACAAGACAATTACCTAGGAATTGACATGTTCCACTTGTGCTCTTCCTATCTACCCTACAACCCGCATAGTCGGCATCCGAAAAACTCTTCATATCAATAGTTCGGTTTTCGGATACCACAAACCCATTTCAATAGTGCCCTTAAGGTATTTAATTATGCGTTTTACCGCTACTAAATGAGACTCCTTAGGACATGATTGAAAACGAGCACAAAGACAAACGGAAAACATGATATCCGGCCTACTAGCCGTCAAATACAATAAACTACCTATCATGCTACGATAAACTTTAATGTCTACACTTTTACCTTGTTCATCCTTATCAAGCTTGGTAGTTGTTGCCATGGGAGTTTTGCTCACTTTAGATCCTTCAAGCCCGAACCTTTTGATGAGTTCCTTTGTGTACTTGGCTTGATTGATGAAGATCCCATCCGTCCTTTGCTTGATTTGGAGTCCAAGGAAATAGTTGAGCTCCCCCATCATAGACATTTCAAATTCATCCTTCATGCATGATTCAAAAGCTTGGCAAAGAGATTCATTAGTAGAAACAAATAATGGCATCACATAAATTTGCACAATAAGAATATCCTTTTCTACATGTTTTGTAAACAAAGTTGTGTCAATTTTACCTTTCTTAAAACCATTTGAAATCAAAATGAAGAAAGTCTTTCATACCAAGCCCTAGGGGCTTGTTTTAAACATAAAGAGCTTTATCTAATTTAAAAACAAAATCCGGATGTGTAGGATCAACAAACCCGGGGGGTTGTTCAACATACACCTCCTCTTCAATAAAATCATTTAGAAAAGCACTTTTAACATCCATTTGAAACAATTAAAATCTTTATATGAGGCAAATGCTAGTGTCATCCGTATGGCTTCAAGCCGTGCTAAGGGTGCAAAGGTTTCTTCAAAATCGATTCCTTCGATTTGAGTGTAACCTTGGCAACTAACCTAGCTTTATTTCTAACAACGTTACCCGATTCATCCAACTTATTCTTAAGATCCACTTAGTACAATTGTTGGTCTATCGTGGGTCCTAGGAACAAGGTGCCAAACTTGGTTGCGCTCAATTGATTGAGCTCCTCTGCATGGCTAGCAACCAATATGAATCGGCCTCGCTTCGAGGACGTTCTTGGGTTCAACATGAGAAATAAATGCATAATGTCCACAATAATCATGAAGTTTAGAGCGAGTGGTTACCCCTTTTGATACTTCACCTATGACGAGGTCCTTGGGATGATGAGGATTGTATCTCCAACCCTTGGAAGTTGTTGAGTAGGCTCCACTTCATTTATTTGATTTTCATTTCCTTGAGCCTCTTCTACTTTAGCTTCACTCCTTCATCATCCTTTGGCTTGTCTCCCATAGTAGTAGTATCCTCCAAGGTCACTTTCTCCAAGCCTTCATCCAAAGCATCTATTTCTACAACATTCTTAACAAACAAGTTAGATTCATCAAACTTAACATATATAGATTCTTCAATAGTCAAAGATGATTTATTGAAGATTCTATAAGCCTTACTTGTATTAGAATACCCAACAAAAATTGCCTCATAAGTTTTAGCATCAAATTTCCTAAATTATCTTTTGTATTTAAAACAAAACATTTGCATCCAAAACTTTGAAATATGAAACATTTGGTTTTCTAGAAAGTACATTTCAAAAGAAGTCTTTGAAGTATTTTTACACAAGAAACACGATTTGATATATAGCATGATGTATTTACGGCCTCGGCCCACAAATAATGTGGTAGACCATATTCACTTAGCATTGTCCTAGCCATCTCTTGTAAAGTTCGATTTTTTCCGTTCAACTACTCCATTTTGTTGTGGAGTTCTAGGACAAGAAAGTTCATACTTAATTCCATGTTCTTCACAAAAAGTGGTAAAAGGTAGGTTAATGAACTCACCTCCTCTATCACTTCTTATTCTTAAAATTGAAGACTCTTTTTCTTTTTCAACTCTTTTGTTAAAAGTTTGGAAATATGAAAATGCTTGATTTTTTGTGTTCAAGAAAGAAAACCCAAGTAAACCGTGAAAAATCATCACCAAAATAAATGCAAATCTATTCTCACTTAGACTTTTGGTTTGTGTAGGGCCAAATAGATCCATATGGATTAACTCCAAGGACGTGATGTCATGATATCCTTAATTGACTTGAAAGAAGACTTAGTTTGTTTCCCAAATTGACATGCGTCACAAACTCGGTCCTTTTAAAAACTCAAACAGGAATACCTTTCACCATTTCCTTTGTGTTTAACCTAGATATGTGGTCAAATGAAATATGGCCTAATCTTCTATGCCACAACCAAGAGTCATCATCGAGGGCTTTTAAACAAGTAATTTACAAGACTATTAGACATATCTATCATATAAACATTACTTTCACGAAAACCGGAAACACACAAGTATTAGAAATTCTATCAATTACTTTACAAGCTATATGATCAAAAACAACATCAAAACCTTTATCACAAAGTTGGCTAACACTCAAGAGGTTATGCTTGAGTCCATCAACTAAAACTACATTTTCAATTAAAGGGGATGTGCCGAGTTTTACATTACCAATACCGATGATTTTACCCTTGGCATCATCTCCGAAGGTGACGGTGCCACCTTCATGGTATCTTGATAGGGTTGCAAAGTTGTTGATGTCCCAAGCATGTGCCTTGAGCAACCACTATCAAGATACCACAATCCTCTACGTCGTTGGGCTTTGGAAGGTACCTATATCATTTAACAAATTTTTGACTTTGGTACCCAAATTTTCTTGGGTCCTTGAAAGTTATGTTGCGAACCCAAACATTATGATAAGATGCACTTAGTCTATCATAGCAAAAATTGGCTAAGTGTCCTTTCCGCCCACAATGTGAACATGAGAACACTCTCCATACATGAATGCATGATATGTGTTGTGAAGTGTGAGCATGCTGGGGGTTTGCCACGATGTAAAGTTTGTGTGGTAAGAACATGAGCATGAGCATGTGAACATTTTTTCTTAGGGGCTTGTTTCTTAGGAACATAGCCTCTATCTTCTTCTTATCAAACTCACAATTTTTTTAAAACAATTCCCATGATTCTATTCTTTCTTAAGCATGGTAATCTCATCAATTTGTGGAGTCTTGCCTTTACAAGAAATCTTATACTTGTCAAAATCTTTTTGAGTGGAAAAAGTGAAAAGTAATTCATCCTTTTCTTTAGAAAGAGTAAAACTTGATGATTAAGAGATTCATTTTCCTTTTCATTTTTAATACTTTTTCTTAAGAAAATCATAGTTATGTGATAATTTTACAAAAGCTTCTCCTAATTCATCCATGGAAAGTTCATCATTAGGAGAAGTGGAAGGGGTTATCTTGCTTGTGCTTTCATTTGCCATGAAGCACATGTTGGCGGTATCAATCTCCTCCTCGGATTCGCTCTCGGAATCCCAAGTAGCTTTCATTGCCTTCTTCTTGTGAGGCTTCTTTGAGGTGGAGGGCTTCACTTTATCCGGACACTCCGCCACTATGTGTCTCGTCCTTTGGCAATTGAAGCAAATGATCTTTCTTTCTTCTTTGCCTCCTTGCCATCTCTTCCTTCCTTGAAATTTAGCCTTGTTGTACATCCTCCGGACGTTCTTCACAAGAAGTGAAGCTCTTCGTCATCTTCTTCTTCATCGTCTTCGTCGGAGTGAGTGGGATTGACTTTTGAAGCTATTGTCTTCTTCTTGGAAGGAGCCATGTCCTCCCTCACTTTCCTCTCCATCTCATGGGTTTTGAGATTCCCAA
>JAVJIF010032609.1:0-95592 GCA_038442645.1 Agave tequilana
AGAAAAAAGGTTTAGAGTTAACCTTGGTGCTTTGTCACTTCACAATGTATTTGAGATGGTTAATATGTCCTTTCCAATCTCCGCTATAGCAATGGCTATATCGGGTCGATCCTCGAGGAGAGCTCACGTTGGAAGTTTTACAGTTCGGAGTGAAGAAATGAAAACGAAGATTCTTCTTTGTTATTTACACAAATGCAAAAGACATGGAAAAGAAAATAGAAGAAGTGGTTGATTTGTGCATGATGGAAAAGAAATCAAAAGAACTTTAGTGAAGTGTATTGCTTAAGAGAAAAGAAGCTAGTAAAGAAGATGTTGGAAAACTTTTAGATGAGAAAGCACATGGCTAGCTAACTTTACTTTGCTAACTTGCTAAACTCAATGGTGATGCTTGATTGCCTCATGTTGATTCATTGGCAATAGGTATGACTTGCTTGTTTGTTCAAAGTACTATACCATTTTGAAGATGAGTGTTCCTTTAGTTCTTAACTTGAAGCCTCATATTGATTCATTGGCTCTCTAGATAGATTATCAATGATGAACTCTAGGATTGGTACTCAAGGAATGCTAAGTTAGAAGAATCAACATTCATTTGAACATTCAAGACATAACAACAAATTAGCTTGAAGTAAAGAAGTTGTTCTTACTATACAAGTAGCACATGTTTGGTGTTCCATCTCCATGTTCCATCAAGGCTCTTGTTCTAGACAAGGCTCTAAATGAGGCACACATGAGTCATATGGATTTTGTACAAGCATTGACCAAGGGGAAAGCAACTCTACTTCCTTGGTAAGTAAAAGAAACTCTCACAATGCAAGTATAAAGATAAGCAATCATCCAAAAAGATAGAAGTTAGCTAGGTAAGTTTGTTAGCTAGCCATGCAATAGAAATTTTAGCTCTCCATTACACAAGTAACAAAGCTACAATTCATTATGCTAAGCAAGAAGAAGTAAAGCAATGAAAAATGCAAGTAAAGTAAAGTTAGTAAAGCAATGCAAAGTAAAACGTACTAGAGCTTGCAAAGAGAAGACGAAGCTTTGATTAACCCTTGTTACAAGTATGTCACCTTCTTGAATACAAGCTTTCAACAGCACTCACTCTCTCTCTTTGTCAAAATCTCTAGGAGGAAGAAGATGGAGACTAAAACCTAGGTGAAAACTAAAACAAAATACAAGAATTCCCTAGTTCTCTCCTCTCTCTTCTCTTTTGCGCTCACGCAGACCCTGGTCCTCTATTTATAGCCTTCAGTGAGAAGCCTCCAGAACCCAGATCGTTGGAGAGAAATCCGGGGCTCAACGGCCCAGATCCTGCCGCGCGCGCGGGGCAAGGCGCGGCCGTTTGGAAACGGTTGGCTAACAACTTTCTGTTGTGAAGTTGTTACAAGTTTGTTAGCCACGTGGCTTTCTAGAACGTTGAGTTGGCGCGTGGATCTCCCTTGATTCTGAATTCAAACTTGGGCTCTTTTGGGCTTTGAATTAAATCTCTTTAATTATTGCTAATTAAAGAAATTTTGGGCTTTTTCTCTTTTAAGTTGTGGACCTGCAAAAATAGAGAGAGAAAGAATTAAAATTCACATTTTTATATACAATATGCATGGTATGAAAGTGGTAAAATATGCAAATATGTATGACAATCACACCCCATACCTATCTTTTGCTCGTCCTCGAGCAAAACAAGAAAAGAAAAGAAAGAAAAAGAAAATCCTAACTAGTTTATTACACCACTTTCGTAGGTGACACGATTGCACTGAGCATGTGCAACAAGCCGTTAAACCTCTAGGTTACCCTAGAGGAGGAGTGTTGTCTCCTGAGGGTTTTCAGCGGATTGCACCCACAAAATCCATTAAAAAAAAATAAAAAGGGTTAGTGAAAATCTTGATCCATGTTTTAAAGATTCTCCCTTAAGCTATAGGTTTCAGGTTACTCTAGACTTTTCATTCCTCTTATAAGTGTCTATTTAGAGTTTTGTTTTCAACTTAGGTTAAGATTTTTAGGGAAAAGATCAAAAACCAGATTTTGCATCAATCCTAGGATATATACATCTATAAATATGAATGATCTTTCTTAGACTAAGTTCATTTATTTACTAATATATATAACAATTTTTTTTTAATTTATATATACAATTTTTTTTTTTCCTTAGCATCCTTAGGCTTTCTAGTTTACCCTTGTAACGAGTCTCTTACCGATGACTCCCAAACCAGACGGTCTTAGGGCACCAGATGAAAAACATCCCTCGGGTTCGATGACTCGAGTAAAAAAAGGCCACGTAGGAATTTAAGGACTTAGCCACCTTTAGGCGAGATTGACAATGCTTCTTGAGGCACTACTAACAGCTTAGTTAGTGGCTAAGTGATTATTATTTATTTATGTACATATTTATTTATATATATATATTTTTTTATTATATATATGTAAATAAAGTCACAAAGTCTTTGATTAATCCTTCAATATGTTTAATGTATATATCCTAAAGAAAGAATTAAAATCTAGTAATTTTTCTAATCCTTTATTTCTTAACCTAAAAATCCAACTAAACTCCTCTTTTCAACTTATAATTAGAAATCTTAGTTAAGAGCTTCCTTAATCCTAAAGTTAAGTTGATTCTTTAGACATGGATCAAGAATTTCCTTTTTTTTATTATTTTTTTTATTTTTATATTTTTATTTTTCTAAAAGAAAAGTAAAATCTAAAAAGAAAGTAGAAAATCTATAAGAAAGGTAAAATCTAAAGAAAATAAAATCCTAAAAAGAAACCGAAAATCCTAAAAATAAAAATAAAAGGCCTAAAAAGAAAATGAAAAAAAAATCCTATGTTAGCATCTACCCCCCCATACCTATCTCATGCATTGTCCCCAATGTATGAAAGATAAGAATATGCATGAAAATAGGTAAAGGATAAAAATCATCCCCTCTGTCTCTTTGGACCAACTGTGGTGCTTGGTCCAACAGACTGTGATCGTCTCAATGCTGCCTCTATACTGTCAAACGAGAGGAATTCTCCTCGACCTTCTTCTGCAGACGAACTTTGATTTACTTCTTCTTCTGCGGAGCGGCGGCAGAGCGCGGCGGATTAGATGAAACTGGGGAGCAGAATTTTGGTGGAGGTCGGCTGTTGAAGGAGTATTTCAGATCTGAGGGGATGTTCTCGTTGAAGGAGGAAGATAGGTGAAAAAGAATTTTTTTTTATTTTAAAAAAAATGGTCCCAAATTGATATGCAGGGAAACTCGGGGAACTGTACAGATGGAATTTGTCACAATAAAACTGGGTCAGAAAGACCCAATTCATGAACTTCGTGTGACACAGAATCGGTGGTAAAGAATGGCTTTAGACGTTGACCGTTCACAGTGAATTTGTTGCCATTATTCGGGTCAAGAATCTCGATCGCACCATGGGAGAAGACATTTTGAACAATGAATGGCCCTGACCACCTGGTTCTCAATTTACCAGGGAAAAGGTGGAGTCTTGAATTGTATAACAGAACCTTTTGTCCTACGACAAAAATCTTGCGGTGAATGGACTTATCGTGAAAAAGCTTGGTTCTGTGTTTCGTGATCCGAGCGTTGTCGTATACTTCGTTTCTTAACTCTTCAAGCTCAGATAACTGCAACTTCCGTAGAACACCGGCTTTATCCAAATCTAAATTCAGCTGCTTTAAAGCCCACATTGCTCAGTGTTCTAACTCAACAGGCAGGTGACAAGGTTTTCCAAATATAACTCGATATGGAGACATACGAGGACAGTTTTGTAGGCGGTCCTGTATGCCCATAAGCATCAGTGAGTTTGATGGACCAATCCTTACGGTTCTGTCCTACAGTTTTCTCCAAAATGAGTTTTATCTGTCTATTCGTTACTTTAACTTGCCCGTTGGTTTGAGGATGATAAGCCGTGGACAATTTGTTAGTGATAGAGTATTTACGCATCAAGGCTTCAAAAGCCCTATTGCAAAAATGACTCCCATTATCGCTTATTATCGCACGGGGGGCTCCGAAGCGAGAGATGATGTTTTCTCTTAAAAACTTAATGACAACATGGTTGTCATTCGTCCGTGTTGGAATTGCTTCAGCCCACTTGGAAACATAATCTACGGCTACCAAAATGTATGGTTACCGTAGGACAGAGGAAAGGGTCCCATAAAATCGATGCCCCAGAGGTCGAAAATTTCGACTTCCAAGATGGGTGTGAGGGGCATCATGTCTCTTTGTGTGATACGACCCGTCATTTGACATTTATCACAAAGCTTGCAGAAATTATATGCATCCTTAAAGAGAGTGGGCCAGTAGAATCCACTCTGGAGCACTTTCTCAGCAGTTTTCCGCGGACCAAAATGTCCACCGCAAGCTAACTTGTGACAGAATGTCAAAACGCTCTGATGTTCATCCTCAGGAAGGCATCTACGTATGATTTGGTCAAGACAGTATTTGAATAAATACGGTTCATCCCAAAAGAAGAACCGCATTTGGCGCAGAAAATGGTGTTTTTTCTTATCCTGACCAATGAGAAGGTATTTGCCTGGTAGCAAGGTAGTTCACTATATCAGCATACCAGGGCTCTCCACATATCTCAAAAATATGCTCGTCAGGAAAATCATCGTTAATCGGTATACTCTCCTGAGGTGCATTCGGGATTCTCGACAAATGATCTGCTACCACGTTCTCAACGCCCTTTTTATCTTTAATTTTCAAATCAAACTCTTGCAAAAGAAGTATCCATCGAATCAGTCTTGCCTTAGCATCCTTCTTTTGCATCAAGTATTTTAGGGCGGAGTGATCAGTGAAAATAATAGTTCTGGACCCTAGCAGATATTGACGAAATTTCTCCAACGCAAAGACAACTGCTAAAAATTCCTTTTCAGTAGTTGTATAATTGAGTTGGGCCTCATTCAGTGTTCTGCTAGCATAATAGATTACGTGTTGCCTATTATCAATACGCTGCCCTAAAACAGCGCCTATAGCAAAGTCAGAGGCATCACACATAATCTCAAAAGGCTTGGTCCAATCTGGTGCAGAAATGATCGGTGCAGAGACAAGTCTACTTTTAAGCTCCTTCCATGACTTTTGACATTCCTCATCAAAGATGAAGGGTACATCCTTTCCCAAGAGATTTGTCAAGGGTCTTGCTATGTTACTAAACCCTTGAATAAATCACCTATAGAAAACCGGCGTGCCCTAAAAATGATCTAATGTCTTTTAAGCACGTCAGTTCAGTGAGCTTCGTTACGACTTCCACTTTGACTTGTCTACCTCGATTCCTATTCTTGATACCTTGTGCCCAAGTACGATTCCTTGCTTGACCATAAAATGACACTTTTTCCAATTAAGTGTCAAGTTTTTCTCCATACAACGTTGTAACACCAGCTTCAAATGGTACAAGCATTGCTCAAAGGAATCCCCATAAATTGAAAAATCATCCATGAAAATTTCCAAAAATTTCTCCACCATGTCTGAGAACAGGCTCAACATGCAACGTTGAAATGTTGCAGGAGCATTGCAAAGGCCGAAGGGCATCCTACGGTATGCAAACGTTCCAAAAGGACAGGTGAAGGTAGTCTTATCTTGGTCTTCGGGAGCAATTGGGATCTGATTATATCCTGAATATCCATCCAGGAAACAATAATACTCGTGTCCCGCCAATCTCTCCAGCATTTGATCAATGAAAGGAAGTGAAAAGTGGTCTTTACGTGTGGCAGTGTTCAGTTTCCTGTAATCAATACAACTCGAATCTTCGTTGGAAGACGTGTTTGTATCAATTCTTTATTCTCATTCTCCACCACAGTAAATCCAGCTTTCTTAGGCACAGCGTGAACTGGACTTACCCATTGACTATCAGATATGGGATAGATAATCCATTGTCTAATAGTTTCAAAATCTCAGATCTAACAGCTTCTTGCATAATTGGGTTAAGTCTACGCTGTGGGTCTCGTTTAGGCTTGGCATCTTCCGTCAAATGAATCCTATGTTGGACAATGGAAGGACTAATCCCCTTGATATCAGCCATGGTCCAACCAATGGCCTCTCTATTTTCCCTTAACACAGTCAGAAGGTCCTCTTCTTGTTGTTTAGTGAGATTAGATGCAATTATTACAGGAAAGGATTCCTACTCATCCAAGTACTTGTACTTGAGATGGTCGGGAAGAACCTTAAGCTCAGAAGAAGGGACCGGATCAATCACTGGTTGTTCATGGTGTAAGGGAAGAATAGGGGTAGAATTAGTAGTCCTTTCAACATTTAATCCAACAATCTGATCAAGGTTGAAGTCATCCGACTCCAACTCAAACTCCTCTTCAGACTCATACTCCACCTCGTCGACATGTTCACTAGTCAAACCCTCAATCAAGTTCACTTCGAAAGAATCATTGTCCACATCCCTTGGCTGCTTCCCCAGATGGAAGACATTCACCTCTTTCGTCATATCTTCGAACGTTAGACGCATTGAACCATTTCGGCAGTTGATGATCGCATTCGCTGTGGCTAAGAAAGGACGTCCGAGAATGACGGGTGCTGCGCTCTGTGATTTTGTACGGGTTGTGTTTCTAAAACAACAAAATCCACGGGGTAAATGAATTCCCCGACCCGTATCAAAACATCTGTAATCTCCCCCTTGGGAATCTTTACAGAGCGGTCAGCCAATTGGATAGTCATCTGGGTAGGACGAAGGTTGCCTAACCCTAACTGTTGATAGACGGAAAAGGGGAGAAGATTGATGCTCGCGCCCAAGTCTAGCAAAGCCCTATTTATGGTGGTCTGCCCTATGATGCAAGAAATGGTAGGGCTCCTGGATCTTTGTATTTCACAAGGATCGGACCATTGAGCAGTTCACTTATGTTGGAAGCCAAGAAGACTTTTTTAGGGACATTTGCTTTTCTCTTTTTGGTACACATTTCTTTCAAAAACTTGGCGTAGGATGGGACTTGTTGAATGGCATCTAAGAGAGGGACATTGATTTGTACTTGGTTGAATATCTCTCTTATCTTCTCCATGTGAGCATTCATCTTATGATTTGTAAGCCTATTTGGGAATGGGACAATAGGCTTATATGTTTGCTCATCAACTTTCTCTTTTCCTTTGGACTGGGAAGTGGATGGTTGTGTGCTTGATGAAGGATTGTCTTGCAAGGGCTGGTTTGGAACAGAAGGTGGTGACACAGATTTGGGAGACTGATTTGAAACCTTATTATCTACATGTTTCCCAGATCTAAGGATTTGAATGGCTTGGCATTGGCTGGGTCCCGAGTCTTCAACTTCATGCAGAGGAAAATGGGCATTGGGATTGGGCACAGGTTGGCTAGGCAGCATTCCTTTTTATCTTTCGGTCAGAGAGTTAGCCAACTGCCCTATCTGGATTTGCAATTTGTTCATATCCTGCTGCTGATTGTTCATCATTGCGGCTTGGGTCTTAGATAAGGTCTCTATCATTTTCTCTAATTCAGAAATTTTCTTGTCTGAAGGATTGGGTGGTGGATGATGCTGAAACTGGGGCTGAAAATTTCCTTGGTAAGCACAGGATGTTGATATGACTGGAATCTGGGTGGACTCTGATATGAATTAACATTGGTGGGTTCTGGTGGTAAGTCGGTGGATGAGACTGAGCAGGGTATTGTTGTGGAAATGGTTGTCTCGGCTGCTCAGGACCAGACTGACTCCAAGAAAAGTTAGGATGGTTTCGCCATCCTGGATTATAGGTTTTGGAGTAAGGATTGTAAGTGGGTCTGGTGTACGCGGCATTCGTACTCTCCTGAAACATTTGAGTTTGATAAACTGGACACTCCTCAAACAGATGATTCAGATCATGGCAGTAGGTACAACCCGAATTTATCACAGATGGGTTGACCTGATTAACAGAAGAATTTTCCCTGGACTCTAGCAATTCAATCCTCTTCATCAACTGTGTGATTTTAGCTTCTGCAGCTATCGAGGATTCTATGGAGTGTAAACCGGTTCTGGAATTTGTGGGTGTAGGTTTCTCAGTACATGACTCCCACTGGACTGTCTTTTCAGCTAAAGCCTCAAAAAGATCCCAACCCTGATCTTCATCCTTTTTTAAGAATTCTCCTTGACACATGGTTTCAAGGAGCATCTTAGTCTGATAATCAAGCCCATCATAGATAATCTGGCACTGGCGCCATTTTTCTATACCGTGATGGGGATACAGGGCTACTAGGTCTTTGAAGCGCTCAAAGTACTTCCAAAACGGTTCATTTGCTTCTTGTTTGAATTGCATTATATTCTTCCTCATAATGGCTGTCTTATGGATAGGATAAAACTTTTTAAGAAAGACCTTAACAAAATCATCCCAAGAAGAAATTGAGCTAACTGGGAGATTATAAAGCCACTTCTTAGCAATATCCTTAAGTGCGAAAGGTATAAACCTAAGTCTGACAGCATCTTCTGTTAACTGGGAAATTCTCATCATAAGGCATACTTCTTCAAACTCCTGAATGAAGAAGTACGCATCCTCAGATTCAAGGCCATGGAATCGTGGAAGTGTGTTATGAACTGGGGCTTCAACTCAAAGTTTTTTCCATTTGTGTTTGGGAGGAGAATGCACGATGGAAGTGATGTACGGATAGGATAGAACTTGTCTTGCAACGACACGTTGGCGGTCATGATTGTGTCGAGTGGTGGTGTATGTGGCAGTGTAGAAACTCTCACAAGCCTAGCAGAATTCGGATCTCGATACCACTCTTGCATACAATATTACACAATCAACGTGCACCGATCACACAGGCGGAAAATGAAAAATAACAATCAAGAAAAAAAGAAAAGAAAAATCAATCCAAGCTTTCTAGGTTTCCTGGACCTAGACGACTCCTAACTTTAGATCGTCCACAGGAGGTTTGGTGTAGACTTTGACTATAAGCAAATCAGCCAGGGAAGGTCAAGGTTGGTGGGAGGTTTTTCGTTAGAGACGTTCCTTAATTAAGTAACCAGCAACCTTCAGGCTTTCGGCCCTCAACCCCTTTCCTAGACACTGATTTTACAAAAGTCACTTTCCAACACTTTTCCCCCTTAGGATAATCTCCTAAGTGAGTCCGGATGTCCCTAGGGCCAGCGTCTAGCAATTTTTATTTAGAAGCTTAGGATTGTGAGTGCGTGAGAAAATGATTTGTGGGCTAAGGAAAGGGTGATAAAATCCCCACCTTATCTTTTTTATGGGTGATGCCCTTAAAGTTGATTCGTGCAAGTGTACGATGTAAACAAACAAGGTTCACTCAAAGCTTAATTAAATCAAACAAAGAATGAGTCCTAGTCTATATGCTATGTTTACGTACCTTGCCTCCAGCACTCTTCAACAGTAAAAGTAAAGGAATTGAAAGACACGTGCCTAGAATGCAAATGTCTAAACAATTTTTTAACTTTTCAACCAATTTTTTTACTGTTGAATATTAGCAGGTAATAGGTGAAGCATACAAGATTTTAAGTATTGCAGCAGCAGTATTTTGTAGAGCAAGCAACCCTGCAGAAAAGTGGTCAGTAGTCAACTCCTCCTTGCCGCAGAACCGCGGCTTTTGCCGTGGGAACGCGGCAAGTCAGAGGGATCCTGGTCTCTGCTTTCGAGAGCAGAGGCCCAGGTCCGCTTATATGTTTCTGCAATGCAAAATTTCCTGTTTCTTCAACCTGTAACCTGCAACAGAGAAGAAGATTCGTTTAGTTCTTCACTTTAAAGAAAATCCGTTACTCTCCCCGGCAACGGCGCCAAAAATTGATTGGGAGGAGATTGTGTGAAGTTATTACACAAGTATTCAATGAAAGAAAAAAGGTTTAGAGTTAACCTTGGTGCTATGTCACTTCACAATGTATTTGAGATGGTTAATATGTCCTTTCCAATCTCCGCTATAGCAATGGCTATACCGGGTCGATCCTCGAGGAGAGCTCACGTTGGAAGTTTTACGGTTTGGAGTGAAGAAATGAAAATGAAGATTCTTCTTTGTTATTTACACAAATGCAAAAGACATGGAAAAGAAAATTGAAGAAGTGGTTGATTTGTGCATGATGGAAAAGAAATCAAAAGAACTTTAGTGAAGTGTATTGCTTAAGAGAAAAGAAGCTAGTAAAGAAGATGTTGGAAAACTTTTAGATGAGAAAGCACATGGCTAGCTAACTTTACTTTGCTAACTTGCTAAACTCAATGGTGATGCTTGATTGCCTCATGTTGATTCATTGGCAATAGGTATGACTTGCTTGTTTGTTCAAAGTACTATACCATTTGAAGATGAGTGTTCCTTTAGTTCTTAGCTTGAAGCCTCATATTGATTCATTGGCTCTCTAGATAGATTATCAATGATGAACTCTAGGATTGGTACTCAAGGAATGCTAAGTTAGAAGAATCAACATTCATTTGAACATTCAAGACATAACAACAAATTAGCTTGAAGTAAAGAAGTTGTTCTTACTATACAAGTAGCACATGTTTGGTGTTCCATCTCCATGTTCCATCAAGGCTCTTGTTCTAGACAAGGCTCTAAATGAGGCACACATGAGTCATATGGATTTGTACAAGCATTGACCAAGGGAAAGCAACTCTACTTCCTTGGTAAGTAAAAGAAACTCTCACAATGCAAGTATAAAGATAAGCAATCATCCAAAAAGATAGAAGTTAGCTAGGTAAGTTTGTTAGCTAGCCATGCAATAGAAATTTTAGCTCTCCATTACACAAGTAACAAAGCTACAATTCATTATGCTAAGCAAGAAGAAGTAAAGCAATGAAAATGCAAGTAAAGTAAAGTTAGTAAAGCAATGCAAAGTAAAACGTACTAGAGCTTGCAAAGAGAAGACGAAGCTTTGATTAACCCTTGTTACAAGTATGTCACCTTCTTGAATACAAGCTTTCAACAGCACTCACTCTCTCTCTTTGTCAAAATCTCTAGGAGGAAGAAGATGGAGACTAAAACCTAGGTGAAAACTAAAACAAAATACAAGAATTCCCTAGTTCTCTCCTCTCTCTTCTCTTTTGCGCTCACGCAGACCCTGGTCCTCTATTTATAGCCTTCAGTGAGAAGCCTCCAGAACCCAGATCGTTGGAGAGAAATCCGGGGCTCAACGGCCCAGATCCTGCCGCGCGCGCGGGGCAAGGCGCGGCCGTTTGGAAACGGTTGGCTAACAACTTTCTGTTGTGAAGTTGTTACAAGTTTGTTAGCCACGTGCTTTCTAGAACGTTGAGTTGGCGCGTGGATCTCCCTTGATTCTGAATTCAAACTTGGGCTCTTTTGGGCTTTGAATTAAATATCTTTAATTATTGCTAATTAAAGAGATTTTTGGGCTTTTTCTCTTTTAAGTTGTGGACCTGCAAAAATAGAGAGAAAAGGATTAAAATTCACATTTTTATATACAATATGCATGGTATGAAAGTGGTAAAATATGCAAATATGTATGACAATCATGTACAGAAGATGAGTTTTTCCCTTCTTTCCGCTTGCCTTGGACTTTTTAGAAGAAGTTTGGGCATTCAACTTCTTCTTGTCCTCGAGCAACTGTGCAAGCATCTGCTTGAGGGTATCGATAGATTCTTGTTGGGTGCGAATCATATCGAATTGTTCCCCCTGGATTTGGGCTTGCTGTTCCAGGCGCCTAGTTGTCTCCTCAGGAGTGTTTGCTATATATGCAAAGGCTTCCTTCTCTACAGAAGAGTTCGAGGCCTGTGATTCTGCGATGACAGAGTGTGATTCACATACTTCCATGCCTCGGGTTAGGGCACTGCAGTCAACCGGGGGTACCGCACCAGTCTGAGTGCGAATATGCCGGTACACTCCTTCTGGTTCCGTATTAGACTCGTTAGAGCTGACTGCCAGTTGTTTTTCCTTACTTTTGCTTGGCGTAGTGCTTGGACCTGCCATATTTGCAGTGACTTTGGGGTATTCCGTGTCAGAGAAGGTTCCCCTTCTGTGGAAACGACGCCTTTCGGCTGATCGGGAGATTAAAGTTAATCGTCTGAATACCGAATGGTTGCTCACATGTGAGCCGCAGCGACATTCAGAGAGCATTGCTGTGATGAGCCGTTCACAACAACAGGATGGAGCAACTTGATTAGCGCTCCTTTTCTTTGTCAAATAATCTCTTAAATCTGTCGGAAGGGGATCAAAGAGATTAGCCTTGGGTTTTCAAGGGCTTTTCAGTTTCTGAGAGCCATCCTTGCGTCGTGAATCTGAGACGCAGGGTTCTGAGACGCAGAGCTCACATTCTGTAAAACAAACGCGGCTCTCGCGTTTTGGCTTTAAAACACAGGTCTCGCGTCTCTGCTGAGAAGAGACGCAGACCTCGTGCTGCTGATTGTCGCATTTGGTTAGCGACAGTTTAGACACGCGCACTTTCTCAATTTCGTGTTTGGTTGTAGAGACGCGGGTCTCATGTCTCTGAGGGGAGGCACAGACCTCCCGCTGCTAAACGTCACATTTGGGAAGTAAAGCTTCAGAAACGCAAGCCTTGTGGGCTTCGTGTTTAGGTCTCCAAACGCGGACTTCGCGCGTCTGACGTAGTTCAGAAGAGACGCGAGCTTAAGCCTCGCATTCTGTATCTGTTGGACAGATTGTTGGATAGATAGTTGTTCAGCTTCTTGCGTCTGTAATTGACGTGCGCGACGTCTCTGTCGACGTTCAGCATTCTAGTTACGCCGTACGAGTTATTGGGAACCGCTGGTAATCTGGGGCTGAGGAAGAGGACGGGCGTGAGCAGGCTAAACGCCAACAACGTGGGCCTTGCGGGTCTCGTGGGAGATGCTGACGCGGACCTTACGTGTGCGCAGCCGGCCTCGATGTTCTCCGCGTAGACCGCATTCAAGAAAGCCTTTGAAGGGACCTGAGAGCGAATCTCTGAGGAGACTTTGCGGTACTGCCGCGCCCTAGGGCTCTTAGAGCGAAAAGAGAGGAACTCCTCATACTTTGCCTGGTCGAATTCCATGACAAGTGATTCGACCATCTTTCTCATGCAGGTGACGTCACATTGCGCCACGACTTGCTCATCAGTAGAGAAAGTTATCCCCAGCGGAGTCGCCATCTCTTATTTGCTGGGAAAATTTGAAGGGGTGTAAACTCTTTATTTGATTGTAAAGAAAGTTACAACGGATCATTAATCCGATTACAAGAGAGGGAAGATATTCAAGCTCAAATCTTCCATTTATTTAGTGTTGGGTTCTTGATGTTGCGATGGAAGTGAATCTTGTTTTTCATTGACCGGGTGAACGTCACGATCTTTGGGAATCTTCTCTTTGAACGATGGACGAAATAACACAGCTTCTATCCAATAAAAATCTCAAAGAGATATTAGGCAAGAAAAAACTTGAACTCAGCAAGTTGTTAGAAGAGTTTTACTCTTTTGTATTTCTCAGCTAGAGATTCAGGTCTTTCTAAGGCTTACAACCAAATTTCTTCTGACCAAAATTTCCGACCCTTTTTTCCACAGAAAACTGAGCTATTTATAGGGGTTTCAGGAGTAAAACTATCCCCTAAAAATATTTCATAATGGGAGTTAACTTCCTCATTACGTGGGCAGTAATTGACCGAGAAATGAGAACAGTTATAACCGAGACGCGGGCTTTGAGCCTCGCGTTTTGTCATTGAGGTAACGCTTTGAGAAATGCGAACTTCAAGTTCTGCGTTATGCTTCATGTGAGACGCGATCTTTGGGCTCTGCGTCTGGGTATTGCATGGATGCCTGAGACGCAAGTTCCAAGCTCTGCGTCTTGACCATTGCAGTGCGGTAGAGACGCGAGTTCGACCCTTGCATCTTGGTACTACAATGGTGCTGAGACGCGACTTTCGAGCTCTGCGTCTTGGATATTGTAGTAACATTATGACACGGGTTTCAACCTTCGCGTCTTGGTGCGCACTAGTGGCTATACTGCCTTGCGTCTGGAGTTTGAACTCTACTTTCTGATTGAAAAACACCTAGAGGGGGGGTGAATAGGTGTTATTGCTAATCTAATGATTCTTTTAAAACTAAGTATGATGAATGATGCAACGATCTCTCAAAACAAGACTAAGAGCTGAATACTCCGTGAGAGGTTCTGAACTCCTTCCTCCCAATTCCCCTTGAATGGGTTAGAGGTGCGCAATGCAACCTGTTGTATGAGATATGATCTATCAAGACAAAGTATGATGGATGAATAGTGAGATGCACACAATATATCACAAGTATCACAAGCTTGAAGTAAGAGCACAAAGAAAGAAACAAGATCACAAGCAAGTAATTTAAAGCAATATAGTGCAAGAGAAATTTAAAGCAAGAATTGACACAAGGCAATCGCAAACACAAGATATTTGTTTCGAGGTTCGAGCAACCGCTCTACTCCTCGCCTTCACCTCCGTGAAGGGTTTCCACTATCCACCGAGGACGATTACAATGGTCTACCGAAGACCCGAGCACCGAGCTCCACCAAGTACAATAGCCTCTACCGAAGAGGTGTCTCCACAAGAACAAGAAGAAGAACAAGAGTGATCACAACAAGATCACCAAACTCTTTTACAACACTCTCACTCTTTTTACAACTTCACTATAGAATGAGTTAGGGATTTTTGGCTCTATGAAGTGTAGTGAGAAAACTTCAGTTGTAGAGTGATATTAGCAATCAAACACAACTGAAAAACAAGCTCAAAAAGAATTGGAATTGAATTGCTCAAACAAATTTTTCTTCTCTTTTGAAAACAATGAAAACTAGAGGATTTTTTCTTGGTGAACAATGAGGACCTATTTCCCTCTATTTATAAGGAGAGAATAGGTTAAAACCATTTTCTTTACACCTAATTTGACCTGAAAAAGGTCTCCAACAACTCTCAAAAAGTCTGTTAAAACAGAAAATAAAAACAGTTTTCAGAATTGCACCAAAGAGGAAAGAGCCGTTGGCTTTTGCAGGCGTGGCGGTCGACCGGGTCGGTCGACCGTCGCCTTGTTGGCAAAGAGCCGTTGGTCTCCGGTCGACCGTCGGTCGACCGTCCACTTTGACAAAACACAGTTTCCTTCTCTCGGTCGACCGTGCGGTCGACCCAGAAAACCCGAGAGTAAACTGTTAACAGTCGGGTCAACCGGCCGGTCGATCGACAGACATGCACAGACCGTGCATGTCCTGACACAGGCGCCGGTCGACCGGGCGGTCGGCCGGACTTGCCTGAAACAGAAAAACTGGCAGTTTTTTTTGAAGTTGGAAATTTTTGTAAAAATATTTTGAACTACTTACAACTAAGTATTATGCAAGAAATAGTCTATACACATGTTTTAAACAAGATATTCAAAATGTAACAAGTTGGATACATGTATATATAAACTAAGGCATAAAACTTAGAAACAAACGTTTTTTAAAACATAGAATTTGTAAAGAATAATGTGTGTGTGTATCCTAGAGCCAAGTATCCTACACTCAAACTTTAACATTCTATTCTTACAATGTTCTAGGGACTTCAAGGCTTCAAGAGGGGCTATCTCCACATGATCTTCAATTTTGCATCTTGAGCCCAAATTGAGTTGTCTTGAGTCCAAAGCACCTTCCTTTAGGGAAGAAGACATCTATTTGATATAGAAACCTGAAACACACTTAAACAACAATTGATATTAGTACAAATAACTAATATGTTTTGTAATCATCAAAACACACTAAAAACGGGTGATTGTAACCTTGGGCCAACAATCTCCCCCTTTTTGATGATGACAAAACATATGAGTTATTTAAACAAAAATGGAAGAAGAGCTTGGAAAGCTCCCCCTCAAACAATGCTATGTATATATCAAGATTATGAAAAAGCTATGTAAACACACATAAAGCATTGAAAAATATCAACACAATAATTTTTGTCATAAAACTCAAAATAATGAACAAAATCTTTTTCTCCCAAAACTCAAGTAAATAAACAAACTCAATAAGCAAACTTATTTCTTTTTCTCCCCCTTTTTGTCATACATCAAAAAGGGTTAAAAACAAAACAAACAAAACAAAAACAAAGCAAACTAGAAATATTTTCAAGAATCTATCATGCAAACATTCAACTCACCACAAATAAATGAAAATCTAGCATAATCTAGAGGTTTAGTAAAAATATCGGCAAGTTGAAAATCGGTAGAAACATAATCAATATCAATATCACCTTTCTCATAATGATCTCTAAGAAAGTGATACCTAATGTCAATGTGTTTAGTTTTACTATGTTGATTTGCATTCTTTGTCATGTGAATAGTACTAGTATTATCACAAAATATTTTAACATGATCAAAGTGTAAATCATAGTCAAGGAGAGTATGTTTCATCCAAAGAACTTGTGCACAACAAGCTCCGGCTGCAACATACTCCGCCTCGGCGGTTGAAAGGGCTACCGAATTTTGCTTTTTGGAAGACCAAGATACAAGACAATTACCTAAGAATTGACATGTTCCACTTGTGCTCTTCCTATCTACCCTAAAAACCGCATAGTCGGCATCCGAAAAACTCGTCATTGAAAATTGGCCGGTTTTCGGATACCACAAACCCATTTCAATAGTGCCCTTAAGGTATCTAATTATGCGTTTAACCGCAATTATGTGAGACTCTTTAGGACAAGATTGAAAACGTGCACAAAGACAAACGGAAAACATAATATTCGGCCTACTAGCCGTCAAATAAAGCAAGCTACCTATCATGCTACCATATAATTTAATGTCT
Source organism: Agave tequilana (assembly GCA_038442645.1). Taxonomy (NCBI): domain Eukaryota; kingdom Viridiplantae; phylum Streptophyta; class Magnoliopsida; order Asparagales; family Asparagaceae; genus Agave; species Agave tequilana. The sequence goes on from JAVJIF010032609.1 coordinate 16,614, forward strand.
ACACTTTTACCTTGTTCATCCTTGTCAAGCTTTGTAGTTGTTGCCATGGGAGTTTTGCTTACTTTAGATCCATCAAGCCCGAACCTCTTGATTAGTTCCTTTATGTACTTGGCTTGATTGATGAAGATCCCATCCTTCTTTTGCTTGATTTGGAGTCCAAGGAAATAGTTGAGCTCCCCCATCATAGACATTTCGAATTCATCCTTCATGCATGACTCAAAAGCTTGGCAAAGAGATTCATTAGTAGAACCAAAAATAATGTCATCAACATAAATTTGCACAATAAGAATATCCTTTTCTACATGTTTTGTAAACAAAGTTGTGTCAATTTTACCTTTCTTAAAACCATTTGAAATTAAAAATGAAGAAAGTCTTTCATACCAAGCCCTAGGGGCTTGTTTTAAACCATAAAGAGCTTTATCTAATTTGAATACAAAATCCGGATGTGTAGGATCAACAAACCCGGGGGTTGTTCAACATACACCTCCTCTTCAATAAAACCATTTAGAAAAGCACTTTTAACATCCATTTGAAACAATTTAAAATCTTTATATGAGGCAAATGCTAGTGTCATCCGTATGGCTTCAAGCCGTGCTACGGGTGCAAAGGTTTCTTCAAAATCGATTCCTTCGATTTGAGTGTAACCTTGGGCAACTAACCTAGCTTTATTCCTAACAACGTTTCTCGATTCATCCAACTTGTTCTTAAAGATCCACTTAGTACCAATTGTTGGTCTATCGTGGGGCCTAGGAACAAGGTGCCAAACTTGGTTGCGCTCAAATTGATTGAGTTCCTCTTGCATAGCTAGCAACCAATATGAATCGGCCTCGGCTTCGAGGACGTTCTTGGGTTCAACATGAGAAATAAATGCATAATGTCCACAATAGTCATGAAGTTTAGAGCGAGTGGTTACCCCTTTAGATACTTCACCTATGACGAGGTCCTTGGGATGATGAGGATTGTATCTCCAACCCTTTGGAAGTTGTTGAGTAGGCTCCACGTCAATTGATTGAATTTCATGTCCTTGAGCCTCTTCTACTTTAGCTTCGCTTCCTTCATCATCCTTTGGCTTGTCTCCCATAGTAGGTGTATCCTCCAAGGTCACTTTCTCCAAGCCTTCATCCAAAGCATCTATTTCTACAACATTCTTAACAAACAAGTTAGATTCCTCAAACTTAACATGTATAGATTCCTCAATAGTCAATGATGACCTATTGAAGACTCTATAAGCCTTACTAGTACTAGAATAACCCACAAATATAGCCTCATAAGATTTAGGATCAAATTTTCCTAAATTATCTTTAGTATTTAAAACAAAACATTTGCATCCAAAAACCTTGAAATATGAAACATTTGGTTTTCTAGAAAAGTACATTTCAAAAGAGGTTTTTGTAGTATTTTTACACAAGAAAACACGATTTGATATATAGCATGATGTATTAACGGCCTCGGCCCACAAATAATGTGGTAAACCATATTCACTTAGCATTGTCCTAGCCATCTCTTGCAAAGTTCGATTTTTCCGTTCAACTACTCCATTTTGTTGTGGAGTTCTAGGACAAGAAAGTTCATGCTTAATTCCATGTTCTTCACAAAAAGTGGTAAAGGGTTGGTTAATGAATTCACCTCCTCTATCACTTCTTATTCTTAAAATCGAAACATCTTTTTCTTTTTCAACTCTTTTCTTAAAAGTTTGGAAATACGAAAATGCTTGATTTTTGTGTTCAAGAAAGAAAACCCAAGTAAAACGTGAAAAATTATCAACCAAAATAAATGCAAATCTATTCCCACTTAGACTTTTGGTTTGTGTAGGGCCAAATAGATCCATATGGATTAACTCCAAAGGACATGATGTCATGATATCCTTAATTGACTTGAAAGAAGACTTAGTTTGTTTCCCAAATTGACATGCGTCACAAACTCGGTCCTTTTCAAAACTCAAACAAGGAATACCTTTCACCATTCCTTTGTGTTTAACCTAGAAATATGGTCAAAAGAAATATGGCCTAATCTTCTATGCCACAACCAAGAGTCATCATCGAGGGCTTTTAAACAAGTAATATTACAAGTCATATTAGACATATCTATCATATAAACATTACTTTCACGAAAACCGGAAAACACACAAGTATTAGAAATTCTATCAATTACTTTACAAGCTACATTATCAAAAACAACATCAAAACCTTTGTCACAAAGTTGACTAACACTCAAGAGGTTATGCTTGAGGCCATCAACTAAAACTACATTCTCAATTAAAGGGGATATGCCAAGTTTTACATTACCAATACCGATGATTTTACCCTTGGCGTCATCTCCGAAGGTGACGGTGCCACCTTCATGGTATCTTGATAGGGTTGCAAAGTTGTTGATGTCCCAAGTCATGTGCCTTGAGCAACCACTATCAAGATACCACAATCCTCTACGTCGTTGGGCTTTGGAAGGTACCTATATCATTTAACAAAGTTGTTGACTTTGGTACCCAAACTTTCTTGGGTCCTTGAAAGTTAGTGTTTCGAACCCAAACATATGAAAAGATGCACTTAGTCTATCATAGCAAAAATTGGCTAAGTGTCCTTTCCGCCCACAATGTGAACATGAGAGCACTCTTCCATACATGAATGCATGATGTGTGTGTGAAGTGTGAGCATGCTTTGGGGGTTTGCCACGATGTAAGGGTTGTGTGGTATGAACATGAGCATGAGCATGGTGAACATTTTTCTCAGGGGCTTGTTTCTTAGGAAACATAGCCTCTATCTTTTTCTTATCAAACTCACAATTTTTCAAAACAATTCCTAATGAGTCAATTCTTTCTTTAAGCATGGTAATCTCATTAGAATCAACTAGTGGGGACTTGCCTTTACAAGAAATCTTATACTTGTCAAAATCTTTTTGAGTGGAAACAAGAGTGGAAAGTAATTCATCTTTTTCTTTAGAAATAGTAAAGACTTGAAGATTAAGAGATTCATTTTCCTTTTTCATTTTTAAATACTTTTTCTTTAGGGAATCATAATTATGTGATAATTCTACAAAAGCTTCTCCTACTTCATCCATGGAAAGTTCATCATTAAGAGAAGTGGAAGGGGTTACCTTGCCTGTGCTTTCATTAGCCATGAAGCACATGTTGGCGGTGTCGATCTCTTCTTCGGATTCGCTCTCGGAATCCCATGTTGCCTTCATAGCTTTCTTCTTGTAGGGCTTCTTGGATGTGGAGGGCTTTACTTTATCCGGACATTCCGCAACAATGTGTCCCGGCCTTTGGCAATTGAAGCAAATTATCTTTCTTTCTTCTTTGCCTCCTTGCCATCTCCTTCTTCCTTGAAATTTAGCCTTGTTGTACATCCTCCGGACGTTCTTCACAAGAAGTGAGAGCTCTTCGTCATCTTCTTCTTCATCGTCTTCGTCGGAGTGAGTGGTTTGACTTTTGAAGGCTATAGTCTTCTTTTTGGAAGGAGCCATATCCTCCCTTGCTTTCCTCTCCATCTCATGGGTTTTGAGATTCCCAATGAGACCTATGAGCTCCATCTCCTCTTTGTCATTGAGTTCCTTCAAGGTAGTTGCCTTTACCTCCCATGAAGGAGGAAGAGCCCGGATGATCTTTCTAACTCTTTGATCATTATCAATAGCATCACCTAGAGAAGAAAGTCCATTAGTAATCTTTGTAAATTTTGTAACCATATCATCTATGGTTTCATTCTCTTGCATGCAAAAGTTCTCATATTGGGACCGAAGAAGGTCAATCTTAGCCCTCTTCACTTGTGAGGTCCCTTCATGTGTGACTAGCAAATGTGTCCAAATCTCGAATGCGGATTTACAATGGATGACTCTAGCTATGTCATCATCATTGAGGGCTTGAAGGAGTGCATAGTGAGCCCTAGTATTGGCATCAAATTCTTTGGTCTCAATTTCGGACCAAGTAGATTCATCACCGGGGGGTGCACTAAAGGGTTTGGTCACGGCCTTTGCAACTCGGCTACCTAGAGATTGCAAGAAAACGGTCATCTTAACCTTCCATATGGGAAAGTTAAGTCCATCAAACTTAGGAGGGGTTTTAATTTCATCGGCCATTTTTACTAAGTGAATATGAACGAAATGATTAGCAAAATTAGGATCTCTCTAAGGTTGTTAAGCCAAATCCTAAAGTCCAAGCTCTGATACCAATTGAAAAACACCTAGAGGGGGGGTGAATAGGTATTATTGCTAATCTAATGATTCTTTTTAAAACTAAGTATGATGAATGATGCAACGATCTCTCAAAACAAGACTAAGAGCCGAATACCCCGTGAGAGGTTCTGAACTCCTTCCTCCCAATTCCCCTTGAATGGGTTAGAGGTGCGCAATGCAACCTTGTTGTATGAGATATGATCGATCAAGATAAAGTATGATGGATGAATAGTGAGATGCACACAATATATCACAAGTATCACAAGCTTGAAGTAAGAGCACAAAGAAAGAAACAAGATCACAAGCAAGTAATTTAAAGCAATATAGTGCAAGAGAAATTTAAAGCAAGAATTGACACAAGGCAATCGCAAACACAAGATATTTGTTTCGAGGTTCGAGCCACCGCTCTACTCCCCGCCTTCACCTCCGTGAAGGGTTTCCACTATCCACCGAGGACGATTACAATGGTCTACCGAAGACCCGAGCACCGAGCTCCACCAAGTACAATAGCCTCTACCGAAGAGGTGTCTCCACAAGAACAAGAAGAAGAACAAGAGTGATCACAACAAGATCACCAAACTCTTTTACAACACTCTCACTCTTTTTACAACTTCACTATAGAATGAGTTAGGGATTTTTGGCTCTATGAAGTGTAGTGAGAAAACTTCAGTTGTAGAGTGATATTAGCAATCAAACACAACTGAAAAACAAGCTCAAAAAGAATTGGAATTGAATTGCTCAAACAAATTTTTCTTCTCTTTTGAAAACAATGAAAACTAGAGGATTTTTCTTAGTGAACAATGAGGACCTATTTCCCTCTATTTATAAGGAGAGAATAGGTTAAAACCATTTTCTTTACACCTAATTTGACCTGAAAAAGGTCTCCAACAACTCTCAAAAAGTCTGTTAAAACAGAAAATAAAAACAGTTTTCAGAATTGCACCAAAGAGGAAAGAGCCGTTGGCTTTTGCAGGCTTGGCGGTCAACCGGGTCGGTCGACCGTCGCCATGTTGGCAAAGAGCCGTTGGTCTCCGGTCGACCGTCCGGTCGACCGTCCACTTTGACAAAACACAGTTTCCTTCTCTCGGTCGACCGGGCAGTCGACCCAGAAAATCCGAGAGTAAACTGTTAACAGTCGGGTCGACCGGCCGGTCGACCGACAGACATGCACAGACCGTGCATGTCCTGACACAGGCGCCGGTCGACCGGGCGGTCGGCCGGACTTGCCTGAAACAGAAAAACTGGCAGTTTTTTTGAAGTTGGAAATTTTTGTAAAAATATTTTGAACTACTTACAACTAAGTATTATGCAAGAAATAGTCTATACGCATGTTTTAAACAAGATATTCAAAATGTAACAAGTTGGATACATGTATATATAAACTAAGGCATAAAACTTAGAAACAAACGTTTTTTAAAACATAGAATTTGTAAAGAATAATGTGTGCGTGTATCCTAGAGCCAAGTATCCTACACTCAAACTTTAACATTCTATTCTTACAATGTTCTAGGGACTTCAAGGCTTCAAGAGGGGCTATCTCCACATGATCTTCAATTTTGCATCTTGAGCCCAAATTGAGTTGTCTTGAGTCCAAAGCACCTTCCTTTAGGGAAGAAGACATCTATTTGAGATAGAAACCTGAAACACACTTAAACAACAATTGATATTAGTACAAATAACTAATATGTTTTGTAATCATCAAAACACACTAAAAACGGGTGATTGTAACATTGGGCCAACACTGATGACTTGACCCCAGTGATTTTTGAACAGTCTACATCTATAACTTGGACTCTATATTATTCTATTGATTTGTTCGCAGAATAATATTATCATGTATGAGAATTATATATATTATTGTAGTGACTTTATTGTCTTTATTGTTGATTTATATAACTTATTTAGGTCACTTTAGGCTTAGCGTGCATACGTGGGGTATTTTTCTCACTTATAAATATCATCGACTCTCGTCGCGTCTACACTCTATTTCATTTTGGGAAGCGGGGCGTGACAAAAATATAGGTGTGGGGGTGTGATTGTACACGTATATTGCATTATCTTTTATTACATTCCTACATTTATCTTATAATAAAATCTGATATTTATCTGTCTTAATATATAATTTGTGCATGTGACGATTAATCGAGAAAGAGAGGATAAACCCAAATATATTCCAACTAAATCAGAGTTATTTGAATTTATTATCCTAGCTAGAGAAATCAACGAAGATAATCCTAGATCCAGAAGTTCATAGGCAAATTTTATCATAAAACATGGAATATTTGAAGAGAGAAGCCACACACCAAAGGATCGGGTCCAACGGCCAGATCCTGGTCGCGCAAATGTAGCTCTGGCTGCATTTGCGTGACCAAGGATTGGTTGTTAGGCCAGCGTCAGTGCTCTTGTCCCCTTAAGTACCCTCCACTCTCCATTTCAGCTATAAATACTACAAATTCAAAAGGCAAAAAGGCACCAGAAAGCAGATAGCTAGAATTAGGATTCTTACTCTACTTTAACTTAGATTTTCTCTTTTTATTTTTAAAGTAATTTTGTATTTATTTGTAAACTTAGATTAAGCAAGAGATTCATGAGGGAGGGAGAGGAAGAAATTTATTTAGAATGACACTGAATGTAATCTTCTCTTTTCGTTTATTGTTTTTCAATGTAATCGAAGTTTGCTTTTTATTTTCTTCTTTTTGTTTTTACTTTATTTCTTTTGGTATCGATTGCAATCCAAGTGAGTCGATAGCATCGAAATCGCCATACCTTTGCGAGTGCCACTGATAGCTCATGATGTGGGTTCTAGTCTCAAGTTGTATCATTTCATGCTTGTGTTGTCTTGATGATGTAATATGGAAAAGACTCGAATCAACTCTTATGGGCTATGTGTTGATTGCCTCCAAATCAAGATAAAACTGTCGCCAACAATCCAAGATAAGTAATCAGCCAAAAGAGATAAGTATACTTTTGTCTTTTTTTTTCTTTTAATTTCTTAGTTTTAAAAAGACTTTAAAAAAACCAACTCTTTGTTTATTTCTTTCTTTTTAACTTAATTCTTCTTTTAACTAAAAACGAAAACACCAACACCATCTTCTCTTTTATCTTCTATTCTCTTTTCTAACTTAACTCTATTCTTTTATTTTATTTTAAAACTAAGAAGAAATTCTTAATTGGTTTTAGTGATTTAAAAAGAATACCGAAACGCTTACATCGCTTTCCCTTCTTGTGGATCATGACCCGCATAACCACTTGCCATAGTGGCATTATTGAGGAATCTTAACATAATTTCATTCTATCATTTCTAAACTCTGTTATTCTATACAGGTTTCACCTCAATCAGTTGATCGCATGTGGAGAGCAGTCGACCGCACGATCGACTAACTGGCTCTGAGACTTAACAGAGAGTGGCTTCATTTTTTTGTGCAGGCAAATTGTACTAGCGGTCGACCGAGCTGTCGACCGCACATGGAGTTAGTCGACCGGGCTGCGGATCTGGCAACTCCTGAGTGGTTTCAGGTTTCTGTTTGTGATGAGAATTTCGTCTCTGATTTAGATTCCTTCAATTGGCTCTCTCCTCTGGCTATATAAAGAGGGTCTCTCCACCCCCAAATTGTATCAGTTATTAAATCGTTTGTGAGAGAGCTGTAGGGTTAATTCGTTTGTGAGATTTCTATAACCGAGTGTTTAGTTTCTCTAGTTGGATCTTCGGAGCACCCTTGTAACTTTGTTGTTTTACTAAGGTCTTCTTTGTTCTGCTCTGAGGATGTGGGCAAGTTGTCGAACTCATTAAATTGTTTATTTCTCGCTTTCTCCTTTTTGTGTTTAGTGCGTGTCATATTGGTCTGTGATTGATTTGGCGTTGAAACGTTAATCTCGGGTGATTGGTGTGCAGCTGCTCTGCTGTTTGGTGGAATTCCTCTGGTGGCACAACAAAAGCAAACACAACATAGCATTATGACAATGTCCACTATAGATTGTTTTCAAGATTTTGAAACACAGGAAATTTTTAAACTTGAGCTGTGTTTTTATCATTAGTTGTAACGTATTATGAAGTCTTTATTTTATGCCCCTCTCTCTAAATTTGTCGATTGATTCACCGCCAAGCAATGGGTTAGATTCATCGCCGAGTTATGAGTCAGCTCAACATAGCCAGAATGTGCCATTCTCTGAATATTCTTGTGACATTTTGACTCATCTCACATCATGTTGCATTCTTGCTTAAAGCCCAATATCAAACTAAGCCCTTTCATTGAAACTCTACCTAGCACTCTCATTGTTGCATTGCTTGAAGCTCCGCATTCAACTGGCTTTCTTTCTTTTAACTTGTAAATCTCTCACGCTTCTTGTTCCATTATCACCCTGTCTCCATTACTAATCATGATAATTCTACTTTCTATTTATACGTGGCATCTCTCTGAATCAAGCACCCCTATAGATATCAGATGGTAAAATGTCTTTGGGACAATAGTGGATCACGTTCAAAGCATGCACCATCTCATCTTTTCTTCTTCTACAACCCCCCCCCACCCCCCCCCCCCCCCCCCCCAACTACTGATCCAACTACCGCAGTTGGAGCCGCAAACGTTTGGAAAAGCATTGCACCTCCAAGTATAAGAGCACCTCCAATGCTGCCCTGCATTTTGTCAGGCAGTTTGGAGAATATTCTAAGAATATTCTCCAATTTAGAGGGAGGAAATGCAGCGCGCTCCAATGCACCTGCAAAACAAAATTTTAATTTAAGTTTTTTTAATAAATAGTATAGTTTAAACTAATTATTATATTTTAACATAAAAAATACTGTTAGAAATGTTTCGCCGATACCTTTTAAATTAGTCTAATAGTAAATCTCTTTGAAGTTAATTTTAAATTAATTTTTTAAATTTAATTAAAAATATTTTTTTTCAAATAAGCAAATACATGAGGAGTCCTTCATGCACGCTTTACCATCATTAAAGGACCAGCACTTTGTTGAGATAAGAGAGTACTATATGACATCATAACTGTTTGTGTAATACTACACAATATGATTGTGGAAGATGAATGCAAGAAAGAACCAAATAATGTTGATTCAACTCAAACTTCAATTGCTGAAGAGATTGAGTGATACCGAAAGATTCCGACGATTTCTCACTCGACATAAGAATATCCAAGATCGTAAGGCTAACTTTGAACTTCACAATACGCTAACTGAACACTTATGACAGAGGCATGGCAACAACGGAATGTCATTTTTTTTTAAATTCGATGTATTTCAAACGTTTGATGCATTGCAAGTTTAATATTATTCTCATTTTGTTGCAAACAAAAAATAAAGATATAATAAAATAATAATATATTTAAAATCTATATAAAAATATTCAATATTAGTCTCATTATGATATCTGGTGAGACATTTTAAATGATATAATTTTAATTAAAAATAGATGAGTAAATTTAAAACTGTATTGGTTTTAAATAATTAGTTTATTTATAATAATGGATACGTTCGGTATTTTAAAAAACCCACATGAGATTGCAAGGATAAAATTGAAATAAAATAAAAATGAATAGTAAAATGGAGGTGCCCTCCGAGAGTGTGGTTATTTAAACCCAAAAACGTGATAAGTAGCCCCAAAAAATAAGTTAAGATTTTCTTGAACAGTTTACCTTCAAATGAAAAGTCTAAAATATAAAATTTGTTTTTCAAATATTACAACTTTAGCACAACAATTAGTTAGTATACTCATATAATTAGTAAGTCAACCGAACCCCTATGATCTTAATTTTTCTTCAATCTCAAAACTCTCTCTATTGCTCAACCCATAAACACAAGAAATTTAACACTCACCTCCTTAAAAAAAAAATCACACATCTTGATTTCCAAACATCTATGAACAAGCAAATTGCTCGTACTCACTTGCTGCAGACTGTCATTCTTTGAATAGTTTTAACATCTATGTGATCAAAACAAAACTTGGACACAATTGGACATTTGTATGTTCATTGGCCAAATTGTCTGCGTCCCCATGGGAACAATGAACGAAAACAGTCACAAAGTGATGTCCCTTGAATCCGCATTACAGAAGCAGGGATCAATGCACCCAATACCCAACAGTGACACAGTATTTGTCTCAACAGAGAATTTATCAAGACCAAATCAAGGGAGTGAGTGTAAAATTTGGGCATTTTTCGTCTAGTTATTTAATTTGCTTGTTCATAGAGGTGAATGCAATTTCCTTGTCACTCCTCGTGATTAGGGTGGAAACGAATCGAATAATTAACAAATAGTTCGTTAATTACTTGTCTAGTTGTTCGATTGGATTTGATTCGATTTCTCATTTAAACATAAACAAATATTTTTTACTATTCGCAATTTACACGAATCAAATCTGAGCATTTTAGTATTCGATTCGTTAGTTCGTGGAACTATTCATTTAATACATATGTACTTAACTACTTATAAAATATAATATTACATACATCCTCTTGCATTTTACCCCGTAATATTTTACAATTCTTAAATTTTAAAAAAGTCTTATGTAAAATATTTATGTGAAGCTGAAAAGTAAAGCAGAAGACTAACTCTGACTCTAATTCAAATGATATCTTTTAGTTCTCTTTCTCCTGTACGAGATGTGTGATTCTCAAATATAATTACAATTTTGTCAATAAAATTAAAGTAAATAAAAACAAATTCTTAATTAAGTAATTTTCAAACTATTCAAATATTAAATACACAAATGCAAGAATATTTAATATTCGAGCAAAATTCAAATTCGATACGAATTCGAAGGAGGAAATTCGAATTCGAATTCAGACGTTAATACACGTATTCGAATTCGAAGATTTTAAACCAAATCAAATACAAACATGTTAGCATTCGATTCGAATCCGATTCGATTCCACTCTTACTCGTGATCCCTAAGAAATTCCAAAATTCTGCTGTCACTTCTCACGATTCCTAGTATAGTCCAACCCTTTCACTCTATCTAACCCTTGCATGTCTTTATCATATATCTATAAAATTAGGGAGCAGAAAAGTCCATTAAAATTGATTTTGCTAAAGGGTTTCGCATATTTTAGAAAATTTTCAGGAATTATGTGAACTAACAGAGGGAGTTATAGCCAAAAAGTCTAAACTGAAAAATAGATAATAAACTCTGGTTTCAAGGCTTTTTTTGAAAATTTCAAAATCATTGGCTAAATTGAAATTCTGTTTTACAAAATAAACTAATCAAATATATTTCTCTATTATTTAGTAAAAATGTGAATAAATATATCAAACTATAATATTAACCAAGTATGAACACAATCCACATATTCTTTTTTATACAATTTTTTTTTTATCACACATGTCTCTCTCTGAAAGTATGAAACAATTAGATATAAATTTTCCATTGTATATATTATCCTGCACTAATCAAAGAGGTTGTTGTTTATTTCTTCTCTGTTTTCTTTTACAAAAGAAATCCTAATGGACCTAATATTTTCTCCTGTATTAATAACTATATCTATGCTAACCTGACATGATTTAATAAACACAACAACAATCAAATTATCTCGTTAATCAAAATAGTTCACAAGGACAACCACTTCTAAAATTTAAACTCAATATGTCGCCATCAAAATTATTAAGAAGAAAGATAAATCTCATATTTTCAATGTAGTATATAAAAATAAGTAAAAATAAGTCAATCTCAAAAAATTCTAATAGATAATAAATAAATCTCAAAACATTCCAACCAGAACAGGGTCTCTTCTCTTGCTTTTGAATCTTTCACTCAGACACTCTGATTTTCTCTTTCATTTTCTTTTACTTTGTTTTCATTTTCTTTTCACTTTTTTTTTGAGTGACAATACTCAATAGGAACGTGACAAATAGAAGAAACCTTTGCCCAGTATAAACACATACAACCTTCTGTGTGTAGTAATTATTATGTCATCTTCAATAAAAATAACAACAACAAAAATTAAGCCATTTGTCCTAAGATATTTGGGGTAGGCTGCATGAACCAAAGAGAATTACGTCAGATTGGGCACATGGATCAGCTTTCTCCACTCATTCCTATCGAGCAATATGCCTTCACTGCGACCTTTAGCCTCTATATCTTATCGTATTACCTCCATCCATAATTTCTTCTGTCTCCCCTGCGCTCTTTTAACTTGCCCTAAATTGATACGCTTTACTCGTCGGACTAGCGCATCTATAAGTCTACGTCGCATATAACCAAACCATCGAAGGCGGTTTTCTCTCATCTTTTCTTTTATAGAGGTTGCACCTATCTTAGTTCGAAAATCCTCATTTCTCACCTTATCTCTCCGCGTGTCACCACACATCCAACGAAGCATGCGCATTTCTGCTACGCTCATCTTTTGGGCATGATATCCCTTTATAACCCAATATTCTGTGTCATATAATAAAATTGGCCTAATAGCAGTCCGATAAAACTTAGTTCATGTTCTTTTAGCTTGCAAATTGCTTTAATTCTCGCAGCAGAGCTAGCCTCATTTGAATGTTACGAACACATAATTTTCAATTCTCCAACAGTACTGATACGATAATAATCCTTACATTTAAGGGTCCTTATCTTTGAAGTCTCAATAAATAAAGCCAGTTCAAACTTATTTCACAATTATTATCCGGCATAATTTTCTGAAGGATTTTGCATGTTTTACAGGAAAGCATTATACATGTCCAGTGACTGCTTAAAGAAAAATAAAAAATAATAATTTAAAAAAGGGATGAGCTGCATCTATAACATCGGACGGCCACGATTAAACCAACCCTTCCTCTGCCGTACATTCCCGGCACGTACGCAATCGGGGTCCACTTGGGCCATCACATAAGATTCGTGCACCCCCTAAGCATCACCCCCAAATTGCCACACACTCACAAGCCGTAGGCCCCGTTGCTTTTATAAATAAGTGGAGTGTAAAGTTTGATTTTGATAAAGGGTCTGTTTGGATTTAAGGAATTGGTGTGAAGTGAGGAAGTAGGAAGTAAGATTTATTTCCTTTAGGAAAAAGGGAAATGAGTAGTAAGTTTTCTGGTGTTTGGATGGTTGTTGGGAAGTGTGGTTTGGAAAATGTTTTGTCGTTTCCGGTGTTTGGATGGTAATGAAAAGTGAAAATGGAAAAGTTGACCACAAAGTTGACCGCAAAATAATATTAAATAAAAATTAATTAAGAAAAATAAAAAATAGATTGTAATTAGAATGCAAGTGAGATTTACATGACCAAAAAATTAACTGTTTTATGCTATAACTTATTATAAATGAGATTTACATGACCACAAAATTAACTGTAGCACTCTGGAAGTGAGAAAATGGTTGTGTAAAAGAGAGATGAAAAAGGGAAAAGGGGGTTTTCTTATTTTCTTTTCCGGTGTTTGGATAGATAGGGAAATGAGCAATTATACTTCCCCACTTCCTCACTTCACTCGGATTCCTTACATCCAAACACGCCAGAAAAGAAGAGCAAGAGAAGTGGACTTGGGCTTGACTTCGATGAGAGAATAATTAGGAAAGTGAGGGACGAAGGATAAGGATGGAAAGAAAACAAAGGAAAAGCGAAGATAATTTTAAAGCCTCTTTGCATCATACTATTCCCCCAACTTATCATCAACACGCGGCAGCAATCCTTCTGTTGAAAGTTCTTGCTTTGCTTTTTGGTCGGTTTTGTGCCTATATATTCCCTCTGTTTGATTTTACTTGTCGTTTTTGAACGGATACGAAAATTATGAGTTTATAAAAAACTGAAGTTTAAATGATAAAATAATATTTAAAATAATAAAAATATATGAGTATGTTAAATAGCATTGAAAATTATAAAAATAATATTGAATTTTAAAATGTTCTATTAATTGAGCAAAATTTTGACAAAAATGTTTTAACCTTTTGCTTTTCATAACCGTGTTAACTCTGTCTAGTCGCTTCTTTATAAAAAAATAAAAAATGAGTAATTAAAAAAAAAAATGTAACCGGCATCTATAACATCGGACGGCCACGATGAAACCAACCCCCTTCCGTACATGCTCCTGCACGTCCAAATCATGGAGAGAGAATCTACTTTCTCGAAAATGGGGAGAGGACCTACGCAAGGGGAACATCATGGGTGATCTCATCAGATTCGTGCACCCACATTAATCGAACCCCCAGATTGCCACCCACTCACAAGCAATAGGCCCACCCATGGCTTTTATAAATAAGTGGAGTATAAAGTTTGATTGATAAAAAAAAGAAAAGCAAGAGACCGTGGACTTGGGCTTGACTTTGATGAGAAAATAATAGGAAACTTGGGGACGAAGAAAGAGAAAACAAACAAGGAGAAAGCAAAGATAGGACAACTTGAGCCTCGCAGTTGGCCAGCTGCTGGTGTACACCCATGAGTTGCTACTCTGATGGCACGAATTTAAATCCCTTGGGCGCTTATTAGCTCGCTAAAAAGCAGAGATAGGACAAATTTTAAAAAAAAAAAAAAAAAAATTCTCTCTCTGAATTTATTTTAAATTTTTTTTTCAAATTTAATTATAAGAATTAATCTCTGACACGTCATGTCGGCACCACGTAGGATTTTAACTGTTTCATCTCGCTTATGTGCACTGTGATGCCACATGATAGTATGTTTTGATCCGAGTATGACAAAATCAGACGTAATCTAAACACAAACTGATTAGCTAAACACAAACTGATCTAGACAAACCTGGACGTAAAGTTATAATAATTTGAGATCCCGGGCACAAAACCCGGGCGTAAAATTAAGTGAATTTTGACCGTTTAAGAGGAATATTGAACTTGGTCTAGTGATCAACTAGCTTTTTATCCCTGAACTCAATAGGCTTATGTTCTGAATTGGCGAGCCCGAACATAAAATTTTACTCGTAGGTCCCATTATCCAGGGTAAGTAATAAATTTTTGACCTAACTTGACTGGTTTTACTGTTTTTTTTTACTCTCTCTCTCATGGACCTAATTAGTCGTCTTCCCGCCTGTCGTCGTCTTCCCACCCGTCGTCGTCTCAGCTGACCCTGCGGGGGAGCAATATATATGTGATTATATCATGCATATGTTCAACATTCGTTTATTTTCAGATTCCACCACAAACAAGATACATCTCAGGTGGTTACCTCTCAAAGGATTTTGACGTATGTGATGCTATATCCTGAGGTAGTGTAGTTCTTATATATCTCTACAAAGAGTTGTATAAAATCTACGCCATGGAGACAACACAGCTCTGTGGTTGTCAAACACTATGCATTTAAAACCTTAGACCAATGTGTTGTACACTTTAATTAAATACTTTAATTGACTAATATTTGCGTACCTGGATGGTCAACTTTCTCTTAGATGCATGTAAAAGATTATTATATGCAATATAAGTATTTAAGAGATTCTTTTTCGTTCTAATAAAATAGTGTGCTACAGGTGAAATGCCGATAGGACTTATGATACAACACTATAAAGAGACTTATAGTTTTACATAAATAAGTTTGTGTTGTACGAGTCTGCGGTAACTTGAGAACCATTTACAGACATGATCCTATAGAGTTTACTTCTAATATACACAACAGGATCTCAGATATGGCGGTCAGGACGCTAATTATTTATTTTGAGATGCATATTCCAGAGAGTGCCTTTTAACAGTTTAGGTTTAGTAAGCAAATCCCCGATCCTCCTGAGATTGGCCTGTACAAACTGGAATCAAAAGTGTCTGCATGATTGGAGGCAGAGGCAGAAGCACAACGCATATCTAAGCCAATGGGATGATTAAGCGAAAAAAATTTAAAGCCAAAGATATCCCCATACACTTTTAGTGGAGTATATGTGCTGGTATTGCTGGATCACTCGTCATTGGATTATTCAGCGTGTTGATCCACCTACCATTTACAAGCTCAGTGCTCCATATGAGCGACAATTGGTAATATATTAAAATAATCAGATTAAATATTAAATATGTGATATGTTCTTCTAATTATGTCTAATTTTCATTATAGATTGATGGACTGTTCCATGCATCGGGAATTGATTGATGATTCTCAAAGCATTTCGATATTACATGGGATGGCCACATTCATCAAGACTCTTCTAGGGGGACAACGTTTTGCACGTCCGTCAAATGTGCTAATGTAATATATGATACGATAACATTAATGCTATGATAGGAGTGATATTGTAACACTCCGTTCACAGAATACGTATCCGGATATGTGTCCCAATTATTTGTCATTTTTTCTATTTTTTTCATATTTATTTTCGTTCATTATCATATTTATTATTATCTGGTGTCGAACGTGTGTTTGGTGGATTCAAAGTTAGTCTGATCCCAAACCCAGGACCCGATCTCTTTTATACCGACATACTTTTTGATTTGACCTTCTTGATCATTGGATTTGGTCTGTTTCAATTTTAAATGTTATTTTTCAATATTTTAGATTTTTTTGAAATTTTTCTGAATTCTTTGTAAAGTTTTCTAAAATCGGTAACGACTGGTATCGCGGTTGATTTCAGAATTTTTAATTTACAAGTAGAGTTAAATTTCTTGGATTAGCTTATAAATCATTCTTCAGGATCATTTTTCTATTTTAGTATATTTTGGATATTTTTCTGAATTAATCAAAATCCGACCAAACCGATATCGACCGGTATCACTGATAAAGATGCAAGCTCATCATAAGGCGTGTCGATATCCTCTTCTATCTCGGATTCAGAATATACCTCAAGGGGTCATCCCCTTGGATCATGTAGCACATATTGGAAGTAGCACTTTCATCATCCGAGTCACTCCCCATATAGTATTGCTTTTGTTCACCAAGAGAGATAAGGGTGTTCCATACTACAAAAGCCGAATCAAAGTTAGCAACTCTAGATAAATATTCATCATTTAGGGTAGATTTTAAAGCATTGATGGCTTTTGCATTAGCCTCAAGGTTTTTGTCATTTATAAAATATGAATATTTAATAGTGGCAAAATAAGCATGAATCCCTAGGGCTTTAAGGTGCATGGACATCTTAACTTTTCAAGTTTGGATGTTAAGAATGTCAAGCATGGGAGGTGTCATAAAATCCATGAGCGTATATACAAATATTATAATTAGCTAAAATGAGGATCTTTAACTCAAGGTTGTTAGTGTAACACCCCGAATTATTAAACCTTGATTTAATAATATAAATCTTGAGTTATTAAATTAATTGAGTGTGTAATGAATTTCAATAATTGTGGGATGTTAAGTGGTATGTATGAATATACCTACACCATAGTTATTATGTAACTAGTACTTCAATGTGTAGATATACTAGTATTATACTTGAAATACATGTATTTACCAAGAGAGAAAAAACAACCTTGAAAAAGTTTTCTATATTATTTTTTTAGTGGAGGGAGTAGGTATGCATGGGAGGAGAGATCAAGGGCCTAGATCTTCTTGTTTTGGGGATTAGACACATGGATGAAAGGGATGGCAAACTTGTAAAATTTTGGGGGTATGGATCTTAAAAGAGTCAATGGAGAATTCATCCTCTTCTTAGAGAGGATTTCTCCTGGTAAAACCCTAGAAACCCAAGATCCAACCTTTTCTCTATCCTCTCTCTCTCTCTCTATTTTTCTCCCTTCCTTTTTCTTCTCTTCTCCTCCTCCCTCTCTCCCCTTGGATCCGGATCCACGCGGGCAACCAGACAGCGGCCGGCCATGCGGCAGCCGGCCAGGCAGTGGCTGAACGGCGGCTGGCCAGCCAGGCCAGGCGGCCGGCCGGCCAGGAAGGCCAGTCGGAGTTTGGAGTTGTAAGTGGGTTTCTTCCTTCTTTTCTCATTTCTCAAATTTTCATCTCTTGTGATTCATAGATCTGATCTCTTGATTTTGAGTGGACTTTCCTTTGATCTTCATACAAATTTTTCTTGAAATTTCATGACTTATTGAAGTATATAGTAGTCTAATTTTAATCTTGAGATTAATGGGTTAATCCAATTGCATATAATTGATGGATAAAAATGTGACATTGTAAGGTATATCATGTGGTGAGCGAGTATATGAATTTTCAGATTTGGGCTTAAATCTCAAACCTTGAAATTTCAATCTCATATCTTGCTTGATGGTGATGAAATTCTAATTTGAGTGATAGATGAAATTAATTCTTGATCAATATTATTCCTTCTTAAATTGAATCCCATCCTTAAAAGAATTATGGGTGAAATCAAGTTTATAAACCCCTCATAATCATTAGTGTAGATTGAGATTCTTGAAACTTTTTACACTTATGATAGTTGAGCCTCTTGCCATTCTTACATAATAACTATGAAAT
Organism: Agave tequilana; assembly: GCA_038442645.1. Classification (NCBI taxonomy): domain Eukaryota; kingdom Viridiplantae; phylum Streptophyta; class Magnoliopsida; order Asparagales; family Asparagaceae; genus Agave; species Agave tequilana. Next base: position 35,049 of record JAVJIF010032609.1, read on the forward strand.
AAAATCAAAATTTGATTTTTGTGATGTTAGTAAGATAAAAAAAAAAAAAAATTTGTGATATGGTTTAAACTATGAAGTGGAGGTGGTTTAAAGAGAGGATAATGGTAAATTAAGTTGTGTTAGAATTATGAATATTCTTATGAAATTGCTCATGATCAAAATTTTAAATACTTAAGTTATAACTTACTTATGATCCAATTTTGGTGAAGAAATAAAAGGAAAAATTGAGAATTTTTTAGTTCGAAGCACTTTTGATATAGTAGTACAAAGCTGTTAAAGTCTGTCAAGATCTGAAACCTTAAACTTGGGGTTTCGTTTGTAAGGGTATTTAAAATGAAATAGGTCATGTAATATACCGTTGGAAAGAAAATCGAGTCTACTTTTCAACGGCTCTTACGGTGTCCTAATCAAAGATCTGTACTGAAAATTATCTCTAAAATATGACAAGCTAGTCGAAGATACCGAGTTCAGAATTTTGAATGTTTAGAAGATTTTTGCTTATTTAGGGCTGTTCATCCAAATTAAGCTGGTCATATAATATATCGTTAGAAAGATCAGTAAGTCCAATTGTTAATGAAAGTCTCTGTGTCTTATTCTTATATCAAAAATAGGAGTTGCGATAAAAACATCTTCGATTGTTAGGGAGGTCAAACCCGATGAATTTATATTTAGGTGAGATCTACGTAAAATTTATTGAAATTTTATATATAGGCATGTTGTGCTGAGCCTAGAACTAAACACATTTCTTCCAGTAACACATGTTATGAACGCGGGTATATCATAATTATTTATTAAAGTATTGACCCTTTATAATAATGTCTCATTAACGGTGTTGCATGTACACTCGGTGTGTTGACAATTATCCTCGACTCAAATTTGCTTTTAGCCTTACTGGCAATAGGGAATTATTGTGTTATGAACTCCAAAAGACATATTTGACCCTAACAAATAGCCCCTTCTATGGCCTAGTAAACTGGACTATTTATTGGCATATAGTCAGTGAAAAAATTTTGAAACGCTGGAATTACTTGTGCATACTATAGTTCTATCAATTTTAACTAACTGATAATTGGACAAGTTAACAGTCAACACTAAATTATGTTAACGGTAGACTAATAGATGAGTGAGCATGAAATTTATGATGAAAGGTGAATACTATTTAACTAATAAAATATGAATGAGCATTAGTTGAAAAGAAAGATTTTTGTGGTGTGATATAAAGTTGGAAAATCAGAATGGTAGGATCGGTAGTATCAAGATCGGTATTGCCAGAAATCCAAACAGTTTTTGAGTTTAATCCAATCCATGAATAAGTGAGGATAATTTTTATATATATGATAAATCTTGGTTGCGACCACACTAATTACATTGTATCAAAGAAATTTAAGTACTAACGGATTGTTGGTCTTATTAAATTGCACGTTAAATCAATAAAATTATATTTCAATTAACAAGTATGTAAGAAATTTTCTTTCTCCTTATAATCTCAACTTGCCTATTCGTCTAGCCAAGCTCTCTGAGCAAGTAATACCTTTGCATACAGATAGTGTATGTCCCATAATGTAACTAAACTTAAGACATACTTGAAATCATTACTTTCAATCATATGTATTACATCTTATCAATTCTTATTAAGTCCCCTTTCTTTTATTAAGTATAATGTCTTACAATACGCCATGGGTTAAACAGTAATTGTGACGTTTTAAATTATTCTACTTTTTATGGACAAATTCAAAATTTATTTAGAGCATCACATAGAAAGTACCCATATTATATTTACACATATACAATGTCATAAGGAAAAAGGAATAATTTCACCACCTTATTGTGAAGAGAGTGTTTATTGCGGTAAATTGGTATTTACACTAAACGTGGGTAGTCTTAGGAGTATTAGACACTGAACCAATATTGAATTCACATTCACCATAAAAGGTATACTAAGACAGGCTTAAAATTGAACACATCTTTTGTAATAAGTATTGCATTTAATATGAATCTATCCGAGTCTTTTAACCATTCTCTCTCTTTTGAACTCCAACTTAGAGAGTGATTGCTGATAAATTGACTAAAATAATATAAGTTTTCAAATTTGTTTTACAATGAACTTTAAAGATATAATGTTGGGAACTAAAATGATAATTTGAGAGGACATAAAACCATGAAAAGTTGCTTCCCTTTGGCATAACGAGTGATATATATAAAAAAAGCGTTGCATATATATGAATGTCAATACATGTTTTGGTATGATAGTCCATGTGACTTTACAGAGTGGTAAGCATTTTTTTAAGCATTTCTTAATAACATATGAATTTGAATGATTAATAAATGGTTACTATTAGTGATTGTATAATTGTGATGTATGATTGACTATAGTATGTTGCATAATTAGAGAAAGTTGATAATGATTCTATGTATATTGCTTGTGTGTATGATCTAGCATGAACATCTTGGGTATATTGCTAATTGTGTCATTGATCATGTTCCGGATAAAATTAATGCTACATGTGTGGCACATATTTGAGAATTGGAGTGAAAGATCGGATAAGCTGAACTTGTTATAAATAAACTCAAATATATATATATATATATATTGCGAAGGAAGGCGCCGGCGGGAGCCGGTGGAAGGGGGAAGACGGTATTGTTGTCATAAAAAAAAATATATACATATATTGCGAAGGAAGGGGCCGACGGGAGCCGGTGGAAGGGGGAAGACGGTGTTGTTGTCATAAAAATATATACATATATTCGAAAGAAGGGGCCAGCGGGAGCTGGTAGGTGTGAAGATGGGGAATGCCATTGTGTTTTGTTATTGAAGGAAGGGGCCGGCGGGAGCCGGTGGGTGCGAAAATGGGGTATGAGATGGGTCGTGTTTCATAAAGTAAAATATGCTTATTCATAATGCATGGTATTGTATGCTTGCCCTTGATGCAGGACTATGGAACTTCGCCTTATTATAAGAGATAACGAAATATTGTATGATGTGTGAAAGTGTACATGTTAATCCATGCATTACTTGAAGTGTGATGTGATATTGTAATATGAGAAGTATGATATGATTATACGTTATACAAGTATGGCTTGTGATGTATGTGTTATCTGAATGCATAAACTATGTTTATGACATAACTATAGTGGTCGGTGTATTATAGCATAGAATACAAGACACGTGAGGTGTATTATAGCGTGGAATACAAGACATATGAGTAACACACATTATGTATACATAAGACGAGTTTAAGTAACTAAACAAAAATTTGTTTTATGTAACTCATAAATCTTATCACACAGAAAGATGAAAATCCAAGAAAGGAATTGGGAACTACGATCATAAGAGTCTGATCGTCCCCAGAGATTTTAGAGATCGGGGTCTTGATTATTAAACCATGGGATGTCTCTGATTCTTTGTCTTCTTACTGTTTCAGATTTTTCTTATTACTTGAATATTCATACTTCTCATTGATATTATCATTTCCTGATTTATTCCTACTCTACTCACTGAGCTGTCGAACTCACTCCCCCAAAGACTGGTATATTGCAGGTTGCTTTGAGGCAGGGGTCGGGTTTATGCTGCGTGGGCTTCGTTCTGAATCAATCCAATCTTTATACTTCTGGAACAATTGTGCTTGTAGATGATACATGTTGGTTATGGGATAGATGGTTAATCTTTTGTGTGTGTGTGTGTAGAGAACTGTTGTAGTAGCTTCATTTCAAGTTGGCATTTGAGATATCTTTTATTGGGTCGTGATATCAAGAACTGTATTATCAATGTGATGATCATGACAAGTTGAAATTTATCATTTCTGAATTTCTTGTTGGCCCAAAGGCCCTTCACCCTAGTTTTGATGATGATCAACTCATGTAGTTATAGTTACTAATGATCTTGTGTTTAATTAGTGACAGATTCATGATCAAGATCTTAGTAGGTGCATAGCTCAATAAAGGATTAAAGAACAAGATTTGGAGCTTGCATGTTGTGATCCAAGGAGTTTTTGGATCAAGCTTGGACCAAGTCAAGAAGATGAGAAGCTTCAAGTGAAGACTTCAAGAAGTTGAAGACTTGTGTCTAGGTATAGAATTTGTATTTTTGTTTTAGTAAAAATGTAAAGGATAGATAGTTGGTGGATTGCTCAAGTCTATATCACACACACACTCTTGATTAGAACTCTTGATTTAATTGATTTCATAAAAGATTTTGTTTTTAGAAAAGAACTTTTATTTTAGAAAAAGATTTTTCTTTAAGACAAAATATTTGTTGGTTTTTGGTATTTCTATCATGTATATTCTTTAACCAAAACCAAGTTGTATACTAGATTTCAAAAACATAGATATTTCATATTGATTGTGGAGTGGATCATATCCATACACACTATGCTTTTAAATGGACTCAAATATCTTGTTTTTGTATTTGATAAAGGTTTGGAAAAACATTTCATGGAAAATTAGGTTTTTATCAAAAGAATTTTTACCAAGTATTTTACATTGATAGTAGTATGACACATGCTCATACTCTATGATTTTTCAAGACCAAAACATTTTATCCAAGACCCAAAACCTAAATCCAAATTGTCCTGGTCCTGGAAGTTCTGATTTTTCAGAATTTCTCAGTGACCGGTCGACCGGCAGTCGACCGGCACTCGACCGACATGCACAGTTTTTGTGCATGTGCGTATCAGTCGACCGGAGTCGACCGATACTGGACCGACCCAAACCTGTTGCTCTCTGGAAAATGCCAGTCGACCGGATCGGTCGACCGACAGTTCTTTCCAGAAGAGCGGTCGACTCACCAGTCGACCGGTGGCTGCAACGGTCAGAAAAATGACCGTTGGCGGTCGACCGGCGGTCGACCGCCAGCTCTGACAGAACCCCAACGGCTCTATTTTCTGGCAGCCTATAAATTGGGATTTTGTCATCTGTTTTGAGGTTAACATTTAGGAGACTTCTTGAGCTGTTTTTCAGACACTTTTAGAGGAGTTTCTCTACAAGATTTTAGTGCAAATACTTCCAATCAAAAGGAAGAGTTTTTATCAAGAGAGTGTTTAAGTGATTTCTTGTGTTTTCCAACAAAGCTTTCTTTCCTTCATTTTCTCACCACACACTTGAGCTTTCCATTGCTAGATATTCTTATAGGTGTGTTGTAGTGAGAGTGCTCTTTAGGTGATCAAGTGTTGTGATCATCAAAGAGATCTTTTCTTTGTATTTGAGGAAACGGGCAAGTGTGCTCGTTGTGGTGGTTGGAGTTCGGTTGTGAACTCTTGGTGGTTAGAGGTACGGCCTCGGCGAGTCGGTGGACTTGCGTGTGTACGGGACTTGGGAGTCCGAGGGTTTGTAGGTGTACGGCACCGAGGAGAGATCCGGTGGGATCTTACATAGTGGAAATCCTTCGTGTGTCGAAGGCGGGGATGTAGAGCAAGTGTGCTCGAACCTCGAAACAAACCCTTTGTGTTTGCGATTGCTTACTCTTCCCTCTCTCTCTCTCTTTGTCTCTATTTTATATCTTGCATTTACTTTCATTGTGTTCATCTTATATATGCATGATATATACCCTTGTGCTAAATTGATATATAATTGCGTGGGATTGTTGTTAACACTAGTATTCAACCAAGAGAGCCAACGCGGCACCTCAACCCATTCAAGGGGAATCTAGAGGAGCTTGTCCAGAGCCTCGCAAGGGGAATTCGGCAACACTCTTGTGTTATACATAAGTGTTTAATTAAAAGAAATTTTAATTTGGTCATCTTAGTTTTAATTCCGCATTATTTGTTCATAAGTGACCATTAGATTAGCCATCACCTATTCACCCCCCCTCTAGGTGATCTTACATTTCTATGGATGCCGAGAGGGGTACTTTAGAGCTTATGTTATTATGTTTCTCCATAAGTAGGCGATATCCAGCCGAAACATCTTCATGATTGCCTGGATAATTTTTGAGTTCAGTTATATGATTGGATTAAGAATAAGTAGGCTGATGTTAGCCGAAATTATCATATTTGTATTGGATATCATATTTGACCAGTAAGTACAAAGGAGGTGCTACTGAAATTTTAAGAAATTAAAAATGATTATAATAATCGATCGGTTTAAATGAATGTTATGTAAATTGAGGATTTTAGAATACTGGGACCGTTACAGTTAGACCCAAATCAAGAGCACCAAGCTCTGATATAAATTGTAAGTCACCTAGAGGGGGCGAATAGGCGACAAGCTTATTAAATGAAAAACAATGCGGAATTAAAAACTAATTATGCTACCTAAAAATTATTAGGCTAACACATAAAGTATAACACAAGAATGTAGCTGAATTCCCGGTGAAGGACTCTGGACTATCTCTTCAAGATTCCTCTAGATTAAGAGTTGAGGAGCCACTATGGCTCTCTTGATTGAATACAAGTGTGAGCAAACAATCCCAAACATACATCAATTAAGCACAAGGAATATCAAGCAAGTAAAATATATAAACAGTAAGCACATGCAAGATATAAAGACAAGTGAGAGAGATGAGCAATTGCAAATACGAAAGATTTATTTCGAGATTCGAGCACATTTGCTCTACGTCCCCGCCTTCAACACTATGAAAAATTTCCACTATAATGATCCCGCAAGATTACCCGGTGCCGCAACACGTACAACGAGTTCACACTTGAACTCTTGGACTCACAAGTCCCTCACTTGTTCCCTCAAGAACAATACAATATGAACTCACAAGTTCGCTGAGGCCGCACCTTTACAACACTCTCCAATACAACAGGGTGGAACACTTGTGATTACTTCTTTTGATCACAAAAATAACTCTCACAACAAAGATCCTATAAGATAGATATGGCAATGAAAAGCTCAAGCTTGTGGGAGAAAAACTTGGATAGATTTGGAGGTGAAAAACTCCAGAAAGCTTTTGATAGAATCAAGAGATCCACTCTTGAAAAACTCCTTTTGATTTGGAAATCAAAGCTCTAAAAACGTGCTTAAAAACTTCTGGAAAAGAGCTCTAGAAAATAGCCTAATCTTACCCAAAAAACTGGCCAAAAGTCCTATTTATAGAGGCATTAGCAAACTAGCCGTTGGGGCCAGATTGGCCTGTCGGTCGATCGGCCAACAATCAAATTTATGACCGTTGGGGTTGTCGGTCGACCGCTCGGTCGATCGCCGTAGGCTGTCTAAAAATCACTAAAGATAAGTCGTCAAAAAGTAGAATCCAAACTTCAGAAGTAAGGCTAATCATCGCCACCAACGCAGCACCATGACGCGAGGGTTGAAACCCGCGTCTCAATATCGTTGCAAGGACCAAGACGCGAGGGTTGAAACCCGCGTCTCAGCGTTATTTCAGTACCAAGACGCAGAGTCCAAAACCCACGTCTTATGTGAAGCTTGATTCGGAACTGGAAACTCGCATCGCTCAAGCATTATAACAACAAGACGCAAGACTCAAAACTGCGTCTCGGTTATAACTGCCCTCATTTCTGGGTCAATTACTACCCACGGAATGAGGGAGTTAACCCCCATTATGGAGTGTTTTTAGGGGACACGTTTACCCCTGAAACCTCTATAAATAGCCCAGTTTGCTATGGAAGAGGGGTCGGAAAAATTCTTGGTATAAAGAACTTCGGTTGTAAGCCGTAAAAGCACCAAGACTTCCAACTGAAAAGAACAACTCTTCTAACAACTTGCTGCGTACAAGTTCCTTTTTGCCTGCAATCTCTTTGAGATCCTTGGTGGACAGAAGCTGTGTTACTTCGTCTACTATCCAAAGAGAGGATTCTCAAAAGGTCCAGATGTTCATCCGGTCAACGAAAAACAAGATTCTCTTTCCATCGTCACATTAAGAACCCGGCATTAAACAAAAGGGAGATTCGAGCTTGAATATCTCCCCTCTCTTGTAAGAGGATTATTGATCCGTTGTAATTTTCTTTACAATCATATAAAGAATTTACTCCTTGATTTTCAATTTTTCCCAGCAAATAAGAGATGGCGACTCCGATGGGGACTACTTTCTCTACTAATGAGCAAGTCGTGGCGCAAGTGATGTCACCTACATGGGAAAATGGTTGAATCACTCGTTGTCGAGTTCGACCAGGCAAAGTATGAAGAGTTCCTCTCTTCCGGCTCCAAGAGCCCTAAAGCGCGGCAATACCGCAAGGTCTCCTCTGGGACCCGCTCTCCAGATCCGACTAGCAAGAAGAGCGCCAGGGCTAATCATATCACACGTAACACCCGCGTCAACGTCTCCCATGAGACTCGCGAGGTTAACGTTGCTGATATTCAGCCCGTTCATGCCCGTCCTCTTCCTCAGCTCCAGGTCACCGGGGGTTCCCATCAACCCGTACGGCGTAACCGGAATGCTGAGCGATGATAGAGACGACGTGCGTGTCAACTATAAACGCGAGAAGCTGGAACAATTATCTATCCAGCAGATACAGAACACGAGCCTCAAGCCCGCGTTTCTCCTGAACCTTGTCAGACGCGCGAAGTTCACGTTTGGAGACCTAAACGCGAAGCCCACCAGGCCTGCGTTTTGAAGCTCCACTTCCCAAACGCAACGTTCAATAGCGCAAGGGCTATGCCTCTTCTTAGAGCCATGAGACCCGCGTCCCTACAACCAGACGTGAAAGTGAGAAAACCCGCATATCTCAACCGTCGCTGACCAAACGCGATAATCAACAATGTGAGGTCCGCGTCTCTGCTCAATAGAGGCAGGAGACCTACGTTTTGAAGTCAAAACGCAAGAGCTGCGCCTGTTCTGCACAACGTGAGCTCCGCATTTCTGAACCGTCCGTCTCGAATTCTCGACGTAAGGGTGACTCTCAGAAGCTGAAAAGCCCTGCTCCAACAATGTAGCAGAATACAATGCCCTCTTGATTGGAATGCAAATCGCCGATGAGATTGGCGTTAAAAATCTCGAAGCATATGGTGATTCTAAACTCATCGTTAACCAAGTTCGCGGGGAGTATGAAGTCAGACATGAAGACTTAGTACCCTATTACAACGCAACTATCTCTATGGCTGAGAGGTTCGGAAACTTTTACATCGACCATGTGCCATGCTAGCAAAATGCGCATGCACTGGCATCTCTCGCTGCCTCATTAGCCCTTCTGGCCGGAGTAGCAGAGAAAATACTTGTCTACAGCCACGACTTGTATTGCCCAAGAGTCACTTTTGAAGATCGCCAAAAGCCAACAGGAGACTGTCAAGCCAAAGAAGCTCTTGAAACTTCGGCCGGTCTAGAGCCTAGGGATTGGCGATCTCGTACATCAACTATGCCTTGTATGGCACCCTGCCTGATGATCCCAAAGAGGCGGCTGCCATTAGAAGGAAAGCCCCCAAATTCTATTATAATGCGATCATGCGAATACTGTATCGCCGATCGATGACGGGATCCTCCTCCACTACCTATCAAAAAAGGAAGCACATGAAGTACTCAAAGAAGCGCATGATGGCATGTGTGAAGCTCATCAGCCTGGTCCGAAGCTTGAGGATCAACTCCGAAGACTGGGATATTTGGCCTAAGCTGATCCCTGACGCCATCACTTACGCCAAACGATGTCACGCCTGTCAGGTCCATGGTGATTCATCCATCAACCATCAGGATATCTTCGCTCTACAACCTCTACCTGGCCATTTGAGATGTGGGGGATGGACGTGGTCGGCCCTGTCAGCCCACCATCATCCAAAGGACATCGGTTCATCTTAGTTATAACCGATTACTTCTCTAAATAGGCTGAAGCTTTCCTTTGAGGGAGGTAAAGACGTCTGATGTGATCAAATTTGTTAAACATCACGTCATATACCGTTTTGGTGTACCATGATGAATTGTCCATTATAATGGGCCTCAGTTCGTCAGTCAGGCTTTTCAGAGGTTCTGCAATAAGTTCAGAATCCAGAGTGTGTCCTCAACGGCATACTACCCAGCCACTAACGGCCTCGCAGAAGCTTTCAACAAAACTATTGAAAAACTTCTCAAGAAATTCGTCTCGAAAAGCCAACGTGACTGGGACGACAGGTTAAGTGAATGCTTATGGGCCTATCACAACGATCTGAACCCCAACGAAAGCTACACCATTCTCTTTGATATATGGGTGTGAAGCCGTACTCCCGCTAGAAATCTAAATCCCATCTCTACGTGTCGCCTTGACGACAGAGATGACGAATGAAGAGAAGCATCGGCTGCGACTCCAAGAACTGGAGGCTTTGGATGATAAACGCCTGCAAGTTCAACAGCAAATCGAGCTCTATCAAGCTCGAATTACCAGAGCCTTTAACAAGAAAGTCAAGAACGAACTTTGAAGAAAGGTGATCTTGTCTTAGCCATCAGAAGACCTAAGGTGATGACACATAAGACAAAAGGAAAATTCCAGCCCAAATGGGAATGACCATCTGTAGTAGAGTCAGTCTACTCAAATAGAGCATATCGCCTCATAACCTCAGACGGTGATACGCTCATGATGCCAATCAACGGCAAATTCTTGAAGAAATACTATCCTTGATAGCACTCTTCTCCCGATCAGGTTAATACTACACCTCCGACCGAAGCTCCAGATCCAAGATCAATGCTAAGGAAAGCCTTCTTCCTCTACCGGATCGCATCACGGTCAATCAGCGTCAAGCTAATCAAATGCTGGTACATCATGATGCATGATGTAAATATTGAAGAAGAAACAAAATGCAAAACTTCGGTCTTTACTCTTCTCTAATGTACCTGTAGACATCCAACGCCTCTGATGGCTAAGGATAGAGAAAAATGTTAGCTTTTAAGTCCAACATAAGTCTTCGACAACTCATCATGCTGAGGGGAATAGCATAGCTAGCCCAACTCAGACGGTAGTTGGTAAAGGTACATCAAATCTATTGATAGCTGAGGATTTGTTAAACATCTTAAGGGACTTGGTTTTATCCTCTCCTCCAAAATCTCCTACCAATTCTCACCCACAGAATGGTAGGACCACAAAAATACCAGTGTTCATCTCCCTAATTAAATGAACTGGGACTTGTCAAGTTAATATTAAACCTCTGACAAACCAGATTTTTCAATCCCCAGTGGATTCAGTCAAGTTAATCATAAACCTCTGACAACAAAAATCATTTGTTAGAAATCATCGCTGTTAAGTTTAATACTACACCTCTAACAACAAATTTCCTATGTCTCAGGAAATCAACGATTGTCACGTTAATATTAAACCTCTAACAGTTCATTTTACTTTCCACCCAAAATCCGCTACCAATTCTCTTCCATAAAATGGTAGGTCCACTAACAATCATTGCTATGTTAACACTAAACCTCTGGCAAAAAAAAATTTCAATACTCCCCAGTGAGTATGAACTTCACTTGTCTCTCCTCTACATGGAATAGCAAGCCTTCAAATTTGTCAAGTTCAAAATTACACCTCTGACGTTCCAAATTCTACTTGTCAATTCTCATCAATAGAATGACAAGCCCTCAAAATTGCTCATATCGCAAATCGACTACTGTCAGGTTAACATCACACCTCTGAAAAATTACTGTTAAGTTTAACACTACACCTCTAACAGTGATTAAGTTGCTGCCAAGTTCAAAATTAAACCTCTGACAGTTACTTTTCCTCTGGCTTCCATATCGAAGCTGAGATAAACGACGCTAAGTTTAACATCATACTTCTAGCGTCCAGTTCATTACTAAGTTCAACAATACACCTATGACAATGACTGTCCCTCGAATTTCCCTATCGAAGTCGAGATGACTAATGCCAAGTTCAAAATTACACCTCTAGCATTACCTTCAATGCCAAGTTTAATATTACACCTATGACAGTGATGCTTTCAGTTTTCCCTAATGAAGCTGAAAACCTTTTGAGTCAAGTTAATATCACACCTCTGACTCACATCCTTATCAAGTTAACATTACACTTCTGACAAGATTTAATCCAACCCGTTAAGTTAATATTACACCTCTAACGGTAAAAGTTCTCCTAGATCCCGCGGGTCTAGTTTCACTTGTTACTCTTGTCAAAAGAATAACATGTCTACTTAAAACACATTGTTAGGTTAACATTATACCTCTAGCAGTGTTTCTATTAAATCCCCAGCTGAGTCCTAGTCAAGTTAATACTAAATCTCTGATGAATACTCATTTGTAATCCTCCTTAGGGGTGCAAACTTCACTTGTCATTCTCATTTATAGATTGACAAGTCCACAGAAACTATCCTACTCTTGTCAAGATAATATCACACCTCTGACAGCATTCTTAAATTCCTGAAACAGGATTTTTCCCCAACTTTGACTTGTTAAGGTTATCATCACATTTTTAGCGAGTCAAAAGTTCTTACTTCTATTTGTCTGATTTCCAATACAGGAGTTCAAGACAATATAAGAAGAAAAAAAATCTGTCACTTTTATTAATATTCAAACATATGAAAGTGATACAAGACGCTCTCTTATATAATAAGATTGAGTGTTACAATAAAGGAGTACAAAGAAATCCCTCTCTCTTAGTAAAAGGTTGCACTCACTCTTTGAGGTATCTACACAACTCCAAATATAAGATGTTTGGAAGAGCGCAGAAGAAAGGCTGATCAGTGTTGAGACGATCGAATGCTGGTCACATCATAATGCATGATGTAAACATTGAAGAAGCTTATCGCTAACGGAGAACAATGGTATTTCTCGAGGTCAAAATGCAGAGGAACATTCTGATTCCACCCGACCAACTGGTGTAGGCCATAGTCCTTCGTTGATGAACATCTCCGCCACCAGAAAGTTATCTAATGAGCATGGGGTTTTCGTCGATGTCACTTCTGGGGGTAAGATTGGTGAAGGGAGGATCCGAGACCTTACAGGTGACGTCCTCTTTCCCGTGACCTGCAAGAAGACCATACCCACCACCATACCCACTGTGACTATGACAAACCCGGGGCATTGCTGGTGTGTCATGTCCAATATCCTTTCATGAACCCAAAGGCTGCATTCCTTTTTTTCCTACTGAAAGATCCACAACCGCGTCTCCTGGAGTAGTTCAGAGTCGCGTCTCCTCAGCGAATTGGGTCAACCTTTCACGATTATTCAGGGATTGCGTCTTGAGTTCACGCCAATTTACAAGACTTAAAGTCTGCGTCCTGAAGTCCGCGTCCTTAACAACCAGCGGAGACCCACGCGTCATTCTCGAGGAGCCCAAAACTGCGCCTCCATTGCAAGATGAAAGCCACATCTCCATCATAAACTCAGTACAGCCTAAGTTTGTGCCCTATCAAGGGACCAGAGCCGCGTCTCTATTGAGCCAGTGCCGCGTCCCCATCAACCAGCGGAGACCCGTGCGTCAGTCTTGAGGAGCCAAAAATCGCGTCTCCACTACATCCTGAATTCTGCATCCTGACAGAATCAAGGGCCGCGTCCTTTCATAAGTATGAAGTCCGCATCCCCTTTACTAAAGAACACAAATTCGCGTCTCAGAATAACGCCTTTTTGTCTTTAAGCCAGAGCCGCGTCCTTATCGAAAAGAAAGGTTCGCGCGTCTTCCTTGATGAGCCTGAACGGCGTCTCCATTAATGAGTCAGAGTCGCGTCTCCCAGAATCGCGTCTCCGCTAAGAATGAGAGCCGCGTCTCGCTCAAGAACTCAGTTCAGCCTGAGTTTATTGTTCATAGCCGTACCCGATCAAAACGACTAAGGACTGCGTTTCCACAAACAGCAAGGAGTACGATTATGAAAACTGAGTTCATCCACAGCCAGCAAAGAATCTGAAGGGATAAAAATAAGATAAAATTTTGAAGACTTTTATTATGACTCTAAAATGATAAAGGTAATACAAACACCCTTATTTGACAAATGGAGTGTTTAAAAAAAGGGGGGGACAATACAAAAAGGAGAAGAAGAGTTTAATGATGACTCTTGAAAGATTGTTGTCTTTTATAGGCACAGTGATTCGTAGAGATACGGGGCGCATGGCTCGAGGCCTAATCCCCGACCGACGCGTGGCGTGCGCCTTAAATGCGATGCGAATTTCGCACGCCAAAGGAAAGATGTCCCCTCAACTCCGCCGGACATGTGGCAACGCGCCCAAAACACGGACGCGTGTTTAACAAAAACTGCGTCCCTCCAAAGGTCGCACCTCTTCAGCAAGGCCAAAGCTGCGCCCAGTCAGCAGAGTGAGAGCTGCGTCTTCACTTCAAAGATCGCGTTCCTCCAGAGGCCGCGTTTCTTCAGCAAACTAATAGATACATCCGCACTCCGAGTGAGGACTGCGTCTCTAAAGCAACATGGCCCCTGCGTCTACAAGACTTGTATTCAGTCTTCGTTTCTGCAAATCAGTTCAACAGTACACTAGTACAAGCAGATGACTGTTTATCCCTGTTTCAACAGTACGACAACAACCAACTCAAAGTACTGAGGAGGTCTGTACTGCGTGTCTAGACACTCACCACGATCATCTCTGGTGGCTTCAAAGGGTTTTACAGTACACTCATGAAGACCATACTCCAGACAAGATCAAGCTCAAAGTATCTCAAATGATTGTCAGTCCAATCATGAGAAGTATGAATTCAACCAGAGTCCAAAGTATTTCAAAATCCGTCCCAGTCAACCGTGAAATATTGAAAACTTTGGAGGGGATTTTGTAGGCTGTCTAAAAATCACTAAAGACAAGTCGTCAAAAAGCAGAATCCAAACTCCAGACGCAAGGCTAATCATCGCCACCAGCGCAACACCAAGACGCGAGGGTTGAAACCAGCGTCTCAACATCGCTGCAAGGACCAAGACGCGAGGGTTGAAACCCGTGTCTCAGCGTTATTGCAGTACCAAGTCACAGAGTCCAAAGCCCGCGTCTCATGTGAAGCTTGACGCGGAACTGGAAACTCGCGTCTCTCAAGCATTACTTCAACAACAAGACGCAAGACTCAAAACCTGCGTCTCATTTATAACTGCCCTCATTACTGGGTCAATTACTGCCCACGTAATGAGGGAGTTAACCCCCATTATGGAGTATTTTTAGGGGACATGTTTACCCCCTAAAACCTCTATAAATAGCCCAGTTTGCTATGGAAGAGGGGTCGGAAAAATTCTTGGTAAAAAGAACTTCAGTTGTAAGCCGTAGAAAAGCACCAAGACTTCCAGCTGAAAAGAAAGAAAGAGTTCAACTCTTCTAACAACTTGCTGCGTACAAGTTCATTTTTGCCTACAATCTCTTTGAGATACTTGGTGGACAAAAGCTGTGTTACTTCGTCTACTATCCAAAGAGAGGATTCCTAAAAGGTCCAGACGTTCACCCGGTCAACGAAAAATAAGATTCACTTTCCATCACCACATCAAGAACCCGGCATTAAACAAAGGGGAGAGTCGAGGTTGAATATCTTCCCTCTTGTAAGAGGATTATTGATCCGTTGTAATTTTTTTTACAATCGAATAAAGAATTTACTCCTCGATCTTTAATTTTTCTCACCAAACAATCGCACCCAGGTCAAAGACCTATCGGTCGACCGAGGCAAGAACCAGAGAGCACTGCTCTCTGGCCGGTCGACTGCTCGGTCGACGGGGCCAGATCCAGAAAGTAAACTCTCTAGATCGGTTGACCAGCCCTCAGCCAGGCTTGTGCATGTTGCCTGTGCACATCAATCGACCGCATGGTCGACCGACTTCTAGTTTGGTCGACTGATCGGTCGATCGCGAGAAGCCTAGGTCTGGGTTTTAAGGGGATTAAAACTTAGTCATTTAACATCCTAAAATTTTATTTAAAACTCATAAAATTCACAAAAATAAGTTCATTGAAACACTTTAAATTACAAATATGTGTGATAAAAAATCAACACATATTACAAACATATTGAACTATTTTTGTGATAAAGAATTTTAGCCTTAACCAAAATCTGTATTTTTAAAAATTAAACTTCAATTTAAAATGCGATTTTTCTAATACTTGTTCAAATATAAAAATAAGATATTTTAAACACTTTTGAAGCTTAGTGTGTATGGATATGATCTAATACACATATAAGATGAAATATCTATGTTTTTGACAATAAGCTCAAAGTAAAGTTTTGACTTTAACAAAACTTAAACACATGATATAGAAACATCAAATAAGTTTTTCTAAACAATATGAAGAATCAATGTGTATGGATGAAATCCAAAACACATATAAACCATATAAACTTGTTTTGATGGAATCTAATCATGAAACATAAAGATGTATACTTTGAAACTCAAAACCAAAACAGTATTTTCTAAAATCAAAACTATTCTTATGAAAATACTATATAAATTTTGTGTGTGTGTTTATGAGCTTGAACAATTCATAACTAATCTATCCTTTACATTTTATCTAAAAACAAAAGTTTAACACTTACAAAATTAGACTCAAGCCTTGAAAATCTTCTTCTCCTTCTTGATTTGGTCCAAACCTTGATCCAAAAAGCTTGACTCCTCTTGAGTACTTGATGCGATCTTGATTAGCGAGCTATTGAATTAACACATGCTAGTTTCAAAACTTGACTATGAATATTTCGTTGAAGCTAAACATCGACTAAGATCTTAATCAAATATCTGAAATTATATAAACACTAGATCATTAGTATTATAATTACATGAGTTAATCATTATCAAAACTAGAGCGCTGGGCCTTTGGGCCAACAATACTTTCACAAGTTACATGGAAGCTTACTTTAAGGAGGACAACCCAATAATGAATAGATAAAGTTAAATATTTCTAATCTAGATTTAGATAATAGAGAATTATTTTCAATCAATCCATATCTCATCTAAAGCGAGTTTGAAATGTTATTTTGATCTTACCATTTAGTTGCAACTACAATATATGCAATTAAGATTCTAACAATTAAGCAGTTGTAACTATAAAATTTACAGTTAAAATTCTAACAATCAAGCAGTTGTAACTTCAAGATATGCAGTTAAAATCCCCACAATCTAGTTATTGTACATACAGAAGACGTAGTTGAGGTCTTAACGAACAATTGTAACAAACTTTGAGTATAAATAAGAGAGGAAGATTTAAGCTAATGTTATCACTTGTATCCTCTAAAAGCCCGAGTGGAAGCATGTTGGTGCAACTGATCGAGTAAAAACCAAGCATAAAAAATTAAGAAATTAGAGAGAGTGTGCTTGTGTGTGCTTTGGCTACTCTCAATACTCCATGATAACAGTAATGGCTGTTGGCCAAAGGCACATCACTCTAGTTTTGATGATGATTAACTCATGTAGTTATGTTTACTAATTATCTTGTGTTTTTAGTCTCAGATCATTAATCAAGATATTAGTTGGTGATTAGCTTCAACAAAGGAGTTTGAAAGCTTTTCATGGTGATTCCGGTGCCCGAGCATCAAGTTCATACCTTTGCACTCGGTGGATCACGCGTTTTGGACCAAGTCGCCTTGAAGATGGAGATCGTCAAGAAGACTTAGGTATCCTAGAGTTTTTAGTGTGTTTAGATCTATTTGTAAAGCTTAGTATAGTTGATATGCTCAAGTGCACAATACACACACGTTTTGGTTTTGATATGTGTTTTTGTGAATAGCTTGATCAAAATAAGTTTACTTTATTTTATGTATATTAGATGTGTTCTATATACATGCATGCTTAAACTTCCTATACAAACTTATTTTGATGGTCTATTTCATGTGTTTTATGTTTTGGTATTTTTAACAAAACATATTTTTGGATTTAAAGACAAAAACTATGATATATATATGTTTCATGTATATTGGACCTATGTCCATATGCAACATGCTTCAATGAGTTTAAATATCATGTTTTTGTATTTCTATGAGTTTTAGGAAAAATCAGATTTCCTTTGGAAAAATTCAAGTTTGACAAAATACAAGTTTTGGTTTTTGGTAAAAATGATAAGACACAAAAATAGTTTGTATTGATTGGTATTAGAGTTAAAATCTTTATCACATGTTTATATATCAATGCAATATGGTAAAAATATTTTGGGAATTTTTACAAGATTTAAAAGAATTTTTAGAAATATTTTAAACATGTTTTTCTGACCCAGTTTCTGACCCAGACCTGTGCTGACAGGCCTTGCCGGTCGACCGGGCGGTCGACCGACGTGCACAGACCTGTGCACGTCTGCTGGCACAGTGGGCCGGCCGACCAGGCGGTCGACCGGACCAGAGAGCTTTGCTCTCTGTATCTGGGCGGTCGACCGGACGGTCGACCGGACTAGAGAGCCCTGCTCTCTGGATCTGGGCGGTCGACCGGGTGGTCGACCGAAAGCCCCAACGGTCGGATTTTCGACCGTTGGCGGTCGACCGGCCGGTCGACCGCTAGCCTGTCAGACTGTCAGAACAGTCCAACGGCTAGTTTGACTTGGGGGCTATATATACCCCATTTCTTGGGGGTTTTAACTAAGATTTCAAGAGCTAATTTTTTCCCACTCTCTGGTTTTAAAAACAAGTTTTCAAAAGAGTTTAAAGATCAAAAAGATTCATTTTAATTGTTTTAAGTATTTTGTTATTTTCAAAGAAAATAGGTTTTTGGGAATTTGGTTTATTGTTCTTCAATTCAATATCTATTTGGTATTTTCTCAAGAGTATTTCTTTGATCAAAACACTTGATTTCCACACTTGAGCTTATCATCTATCCTAATCTATTAGATCTTGTTTTGTGGAAAAGAGATTGTTTGAGATTGTTGTAGCCTCCAAGTTGTAAACACCCTTGCTTTTGTTGTATCCCTCTTTGGTAGAGGTTGATTGGGTGATTGGTTTGCTCCCTCTTTGGTAGAGGTGGAGTTTAGTTATAAACCCTTTATTTTTATTTGTTGGGCCTCTTCGGTAGAGGTTGTATTGGTGGAGTTCGGTACTCTGGTCTTCGGTAGACCTTGTGGTTGTGCCTCTTCGGTAGAGGTTGTATTTGAGAGAGGAGTTCGGTACTCCCGGTTGTAAAAATCCTTCTCGGTGAAGGTTCCCTCGGTGGGAGTCCTCGGTGGACTAGTGGAGTGGAAATCCTTCTCGGTGAAGGCGGGGACGTAGAGCTCGGTGCTCGAACCTCGAAACACATCTTTGTCTTTGCGTTTGATCCATTGACTCTCAACTCTCTCTATTTAATTTGTGCAAAGCATCATTCATTTCATATTATTCATATTGCTTGTGTTGTGCCTTGCATATATTCATATTGCCTATTCATATTATATGCTTGGTTGCTTGTGTGTGCCTCACTTGTACTTAACCACAAGAGCTTCATATAGCACCTCAACCCATATCTAGGGGAATCAAGAGGAGTTAGTCCAGAGCCCTTCACGGGGAATTCGGCTACACTTGTGTGTTGTACTAAGTGTGTTGCAAAATAGTTTTTAACTTTCGCATTTAGCGCATTTAGTTTTATAGATTAGCATATTCACCTATTCACCCCCCCTCTAGGTGATTTCAATAGCTATGCGGGTCAAATCCATAAGGAGAGAGGCGATAGAAGCTTGACGGTGATTCACAAAATCAGTAAACGAGTTCTTCTTTACTTTAAAAGAATTTAAAAGAAAAAGAAAACAAAATAAGAAGTAGAAGTGGGAGAAAAAGATGAAAAACATAGAGAAGTAATTTGAGAAAAGGGGTTTGGAAACAAAATCAAAAAGAAAGAAAACCCATGGCTAACTTCCTACTAATTGCTCCCACTAATCATACTAACCTCTTTGGATAATTAGTACCTCAAGATATCATTTGCAAGTCCTAGGCTATATTGCAAGAATCGTTTCAAAGCATGACCCCATAAGAAGTGGTTAGTATTCAAACTTAACAAACAAGGTGCAATCTATAATTAAATCATCAAACTTCAAAGAGCAAGCATGAAATAAATAGAATTTGCAAGTTAGCTTGTTAGCAAGTTAGGAGTTAGAGCCCATCATCATGAGCCATCAGTGGCTCTTGCAAGCACAATGTTTATTTGATGCTATTAAATTCATGTGAATTACACAAGAGTTAGAAGGTTAGTGGGTTAGTAGTTATTTAGCCACGAAGAAGAAATTAGCTACTCGTAGAACAAGAAACTATGAAGATAAAGGAGAAATTTGCATAGATTGTCACTCTCTATTACAATAATATCTCTCTTTTTCTCATGAAACTCTCTCTATCGGATTCTATCTCTACAAAGAAAAAGAAAATACAAGAAAAAGGAAAAGAAAAGAAAGAGAAAATCCTACTCTGTAACTAGAAGGAGAAGAGAAAATCCTACCCTAATTTCTATTCATCTCCTCTCATTCTGTAGCCTCTCGTACTGTATTTATAGGCATATGAGACTTGAGCACCAAGAAACAAGGTCACGGGTTAAAGATCAGGGCCAATTGGCCTTGAAATTGCTATGCATTCGCAATAATTGCTACAGAAACGCTGTAACATCTGGGCCAATGGTCCAAATTTTGGGCCACTTATTCTCCTGAATGAGAGAAGCTGCTATGTATTGTATTTTCTTTTCTTTGCTACATTGAACCATCAGATATGGCTCTCAATTCGGGATCCAATGTGGCTTCTAGAAGGTTATTAACTTTGGACTCAAGAAAACTTAATTAAATACCCGAAAATGGATCTATTAAGATAATAATCTCCATTTTTTCCTTATTCAGTGTAACCTGCACATATTAAACACGATCAGTTAATAACAGAGTTGATGCTGATGAGCAACCAAGGAGCTTGGAGATCATTTATAATAGAGCTTGATATCAATAAAAGTTTTATCTTTTTATAATATTTTTGTCTTCTTCATTATATTTTGTTTCTTATTTACTAAGAATCATGTGTAACTGCTCTAATATCTAGGGTACGATGAAACTAAGTTATAAAATATTTAAGTAGTTAGTACTCATCTCTTATGTTGTGCTCATTATTGCCGAGTTATTAACATCTAAAAAATCGTTAAATCATTCAAGAACGTTAATAAATTAAAGTGAGCTATATCACTCTTGTTTATGCTTGGATATAATAATTTAGAGCTTTGAAATTATTGTTTAGTTTAATTTAATCATTTTCTAAAAGAGATTTTTGTGCTTGCATGTATTATCTTTCAATTTGTAGACACTTAGTCATGGTATAAACCATGGTTATTTTTGAGAGAATGAACTTGTTATTCAATATTTTCAAGCTTAGAGGATTCCTTCCCTAAATTGTTTTCATGTTAGTATCTTCTTGCTCAAGGTAATCAAGTATCTTCCAACTTCATTTTTTAATTCGGTTGGATATTAAAAGAATCTCTCTTTCTCGCAGACCGACTCATATTTGCCTGTACTTTACCGTACACTATGTACTTGCAGTTTAATTAAATTTCTTATGAACAAAAATAGAAAAACTAAACAATAGAAAAATAATGGTGCTACAATGAAGAATACTAAAATCGTAAAATTAGAGAAGAGACTTGAAGGAAAGATAGTTTAAAGTTAAGAAAGAAGAGAAAGTTAGTTTAATTATATTAAGGTTATACTTTACTTAAAAAGAGAGGAATTCACGAGAAAATATGACATGATAGAAAGAATCTTTTGACTTTCAATCAATCAGTGAGAGAGTAGCCACTAAACCTTGCTCAATGTTGTGCGTGTTTGGAGTCATGAAAGTGGGAGGAAAATGGGAAGGATGTTTATTTTAAATCGAAAATAAGGAATGAGAAAACTTTTTTTCTTTTCTTTTTTCCTCTTACACATGCTTTTTACACTACCATTTTCTCACTTTAGGTTGCTACAATTAATTATGGTCATGTAAATCTCACTTGTAATAAGTTGTAACTTAAAACATTAAATTTTGATGTCATGTAAATCTTACTTGCAGTCCAATTACAGTACAAAAACGTCATTTCAGAATTAATATTTAATTTAATATATTTTTATGGTCAACTTTGTGGTCATCTTTTCCATTTCTACTTTCAAATTAATAACCAAACACCGAAAAACACAATATACTTTTTCACTCACACTTTCACATTATAAAAAAACACCGAAAATAAGAATTACATAAATCTCAATTTTCTACTACACTTCTATATTTCACATCCTCATTTCCACGTACATATTTTTCTCCGCTTCCATCAAACCAAACAGGCCCGTTTCAGACGTTGGCTTAGAAAATTGGAGGTTCAAAATTTAAGATTAGGATATGGGTTTTGCTCAGAAAATTGAAAAAAAGTATACGAATAAAAAAAAAATCAGTCAGAGGGTAACATTTTCTAAGAAATAAACTGTAAAATTAAAGAGGAACATAAATTGTAAAATAAAAAAGTTTTTTAGTATTCATTTGTAAAAACGCCCAGCGAAGACCACCATATGTAAAGCATGTGAAGCTTTAGGATTTATGTGTAATTTAATTTAAACTTAAATAAGTAAAAATTGGGCTTGTTTGGTTGCAAGGAAGTGGGCGGAAGTAAGGAAATGGGGAAGTATAATTGGTCACTTCCCTATCTATCCAAACACCGGAAAAGAAAAATAAGAAAACCCCTTTTCCTTTTCTCTTTTCTCTTTTACACAATCATTTCCTTACTTCCAGACTGCTACAGTTAATTTTGTGGTCATGTAAATCTCATTTTAATAAGTTGTAGCACAAAACAGCTAATTTTTTGATCATGAAAATCTCACTTGCATTCTAATTACAGTCTATTTTTATTTTTCTTAATTAATTTTTATTTTAATATTAATTTACGGTCAACTCTGTGGCCAATTTTTTCACTTCTACTTTCACATTACCATCCAAACACTAGAAAAGACATAACATTTTCCAAACTACACTTCCCAATAACATTCAAACACCGGAAACTTACTAACCAATTCCCAAGTTCCAAAAGGAATTATTACCACTTCTTCAATTCCTCACTTCCTCACTTCCACCCTTAACCAAACAGGCCCAAAAAGAAAACAACTAGAAGACTAAGGGCGTGTTTGTTTCGCCGCAAAACGCCGCAAAACGCAAGTCATAAAACTTCTTTTCCATTTTCCGTTGTTTGTTTCGCTGAAAAACAAGTTGCAAAATGCAACTCTTCTTTTCCCACTTGCAGTTGCTACAGTTAAATTTGTGGTCATGTAAATCTCACTTTTACACTCATATTTTCCCACTTGCAGTTGCTACAGTTAATTTTGTAGTCATGTAACTCTCACTTGTAGTACACTCACAGTTCAAAACAGTTACTTAATAATCAATATATATAATTTAATATTATTAAATATTTAATATTTTAAATAGTGTTCAATTTCTTATTTATTTATTATATTTTTTAATCTTTAATTTTTTTATTGTTTTTAATATTGTTTTAATATTTTACTATTTTAATTTAATATTTTTATTTATATTTTATTTAATACTTTATTATTTTATTAATACTTATTCCATTTTTAATTATTTTATTTAGAGTTAATATTTTATTAGTATAACAATATTATACTTTAACATAAAATTACTATATATTTAATTATTTATTTTTTAATATAAAAATACTTTATTAATATCATAATATATTTTATTATTATATTAATATTTTATTATGTTAATATTGTAATAAAAATTCAGTATAATAATACTATAATGATAATTTATTATTAAATTATAATTATATTTTACTTTGTTAATTTTATATTTCTATAATATTACAATAATATTATAATAAAATTTATATTATAATAATTTTCAAGTATTTTTAATATTATAATATTATAACTATATTTTATTATTTTTGTAAGATTTTTTAATATTTATATTTTATTAGTATTCTTAAAATTTTATTAAAGTTATTTAGATTTTCTTAAATTTTATATTATTTATTTAGTTAATATTTTAGTAATATTTTACTATTTATAATAATATTTTATTAACATTATTGTTATAAATAAAATATTAAGATTATTAATTTTATCTCAAATTTATTAATAAAATTTAATTTGCAATAGTAGATTTAGTTTAATAGTATTTATAATATTTAAATCACTACTACAGTTAATTTTGTGGTCAACTTTTTCACTTACACTTTTACATTACCAACCAAACACCGTAAAACACAATATAATTTATCATTTACACTTTCACTTTATCAACCAAACACCGTAAAACACAATATACTTTTTCATTTACACTTCACTTTTCAACCAAACACCATAAAACACAATATATTTTCTCTGCTATAGTTCATTTTTTCCATTCTCATTTTACGACTTACGACTTGCGACGTTTTGCAACGAAACAAATAGGCCCTAAGTGCATGGGAAATTTATGTAGAAAAGGCAGCAAAACACAGCGTTTGGAAAAAAGCGGGAAGCGCAAGTGACCCCACGAGTCGCAGCTTCCCCGCGACGCTTAGTCTTCGCCGCTTTCTCTTCTCTCCTCATCGATTACCGAACTCCTCCTCCGCTATAAAACCAGAAGAAAGAAAGAAAGAAAGAACGGAAAAAAAAAAACCAAATTATGCTAGGTTTATCCTTTCACGTTTTGAAATTTCTCTCTTTTCGCCCTAAATTCTTCAAGAAGAGTTCAAGGAATCGAGAAGAGCTTGTTGATATAATCAGCAAGTGGTCCATTGACGACATACTCAACGAAGATCTCTTTAAAGACCAGGTTTTTTTTTTTAACTGTAATTTGTTTCAATTCATTCCCAATTTCAAATTATTCTGCCGTTTACAAGCTCTAGTTGTGTTAATTTCTCTAGTTAAAAGAAATTCCGAGGACTTTCGAGTCCCTAATCCACTATTTCGAGTCTTTTCGCTTCCCTTTCCTTGAGGAGACGAGGGCTGAGCTGGCCTCTGGCCTGAACCGCATTGCTGATGCTCCTCGTGTCGATGCGAGCATAGAAGAGTTTGACGATTTATCTATTCGTTTGAAATTGTCTAGTGCTAGTGTGGTAGATGAGAGGGTTTATGCTCCGAAGCTGGCCGATGTCGTTCGTTTATCTACTCTGGTGCCGGGAAATGTGATGGAATTGAGGACTGTGGGAGCATTCAGCTGTCTAGGTTTTGTTACGGATGTTGGAAGAAGTGACAAGAGATGCTTTACGATAAAGTGGGCTGAGAATTGGGGTTCTGGAATTAAGAGCCGCGATCTATCAGTTGTGGTTTTTTTCCTGGTTAACTCTGTAACCAAGAGTCGGATATGGAATTCTTTGAATGTGGATGTTGATGATCCTAATTCGAACTTGAACTTGATCAAGCAGACACTCCACGTTGACGGATCGGTAAGAGAGATTAGTTTTTGTAGTTTTCTGCCAATTTCTGTTCTACTAGATTTTTGGGTGTGCGACACTTGTGTAATTCTTTTTATGTTCTTAAGATATCATTTTAATGATGTAACATGTATTTCGGATAATCCAAATTAAACATTCGAAATTCCGTAAATGTGATTTAATCCAATATAGAACCTTAATATCCTTTTAGGGTGCTAGGCTGTCAGACGAGTTTGCATCATAATTAGTAGATAATTTCTTCATTAGGTCATGTTAAATTATTGGCAGGATCTGTTCTGACACTGTGATACTCAGATCATAAATGTTCTTTTTTTGTAACTCTAACGGAATTACATACTCATGGACTTGTTCATGTATTAGTTGTTGTGCGCAAATCAACAATCTCTTGAGAAACCCTTAAGCCACAGATGCAATAGAGAAGTACTACCAACAGCAAGAACAAGAAAACAATGGAAGAAATACCAAACACAAGATTTAACGAGGTTCGGCAAATTGCCTACGTCCTCGGGGCAAGAAAGAGAGATTTCTTTATTGATTCAATAATCAATACAATAGCAAGCATACATATGAAGAGGACTCTGCCCCTCTATTTATACCCAAGGAACCCTAGAAGAATCAGATTCCTTATTGGACTCGTTTCTAATTCAGAACAGCTATCCGAATTCAGCCAAGATCCGACTGTCGGTCGACCGGCCGGTCGACCGACCTAAGTCCTGGTCGACCGCATCAACCCGAGAGTAAGGCAATGTCAGTCGGTCGACCGGGCGGTCGACCGTTCACCTTCTGCGGTCGACCGGGCGGTCGACCGCGATTGCCTGTGCACGTTGGTGCCACCGGTCGACCGGCCGGTCGACCGGTATCTGCTGCTGTTTCTTCTTTGCCTTGGCTTCCTTGTCGTCGTCGACTTCCTCGACTTCCTCTCTCTTCCTATAATTCTTCACCTCGGTGAAGATTTCTCAAATCTGAGCTGAACTTCAATATAGGATCTGTCGACTCGAAAGTGGCTGCACCAGTGTGGCTGATACGTACCCTGCCCAAGAGATCAAGCCATCCGTAGTTCATTCAAAGGAGCTTCAATAAGCTCATGCAACATGATGGATATGGAGCAATGCTTTACAATGTGTAAACTTTACTCCTGACACCACCTTGGTAAGCAGGATTCTCTGTTGTGTGAATCTTCAGTAACTCAATATCACCATCATCAAGAATCTTCTGAACAAAGTGGAACCTGACATCGATGTGCTTCGTTTGTGCATGATACACCTGGGTCTTGGCTAAATAAATAGCACTCATACTATCACAATTGATCTTCAGTAGATTCTGATCAATCCCCAAGTCATCAAGCAATCCTTAAAGCCAAATTACCTTCTCATAGCCTCCGTCATGGCCATGTACTTGGCCTCTGTAGTAAACAATGTAACGGTAGACTGTAGAATAGAGCGCCAACTAACCGGTGCTTGAGATAATATAAATACATACCCCGTTGTGGACCGACATTTGTCAAGGTCACCAGCATAATCGGAATCAACATATCCGATACAGTCCTGCGTCCCTGTAGAATCCTTCTCAAATACCAATCCAACATCAATGGTACCTTAATGTACCGTAGAATTCACTTCACTGTCTTCCAATGACCTTGTCCAGGATCATACATATACCTACTAACCATGGAGACAGCTTGTGACAAATCTGGTCGTGTACACACCATTGCATACATCAGGCTACCAACTGCGCTAGCATATGGGACGCGAGTCATGTACTCACATTCTTCAACAGTCTTTGGAGACATAGTGGCATTTAACTTGAAATGAGGAGCCAGTGGTGTACTTACAGATTTCGTATCCTTGTCGATGTTGAACCTCTGAAGACCTTTTGCAAATACCCTTTTTGAGTCAAGCTCACCTTGCCACTCCTTCGGTCTCGTGTGATTTTCATGCCTAACACCTTCTTTGCTTCACCAAGATTCTTCATTTCAAACTCAGAAGATAAGTCCTTTTTCAGTGTATCAATTGCAGATCTAGACTTTGAAGCAATAAGCATATCATCTACATATAATAGTAAATAGATATACTCTCCTGTAGGTAGCTTGTTGTAATACACACATGGGTCATAATGGCTACGTGTGTACCTCTTTCCTCAGATGAAGCTGTCGAAACGCTTATACCATTGTCTAGGAGACTGTTTTAATCCATACAGCGATTTCTTCAGCTTGCACACTATGTCTTCTTTTCCTACAGTCTTGAACCCTGTCGGCTGAGACATATAGATCTCTTCGTCCAGATCGCCATGGAGAAAGACGGTATTTACATCGAGTTGATCAAGGTCCAACTCGTACTGTGCTACCAGAGCCGATAAGATGCGAATTGAAGAATGCTTTACAACAGGAGAAAATACCTCATTGTAGTCAATTCATTCTTTTTGTACATAGCTTTTTACTACCAATCTGGCCTTGTAGCGCACCATATCTTCTTTTAAAGATCCCTGCTTCTTTGCGTACACCTACTTACAACCAATCGTCTTCTTTCCTTTGGGCAACTCTGTGAGTTCCCAAGTGTCGTTTTTGTATAGAGACTTCATCTCTTCTTTCATGGCATCTTTTCACATCTTGACTCTGAACTGATTTCAGCTTCTCTGTAGGTGGACGGGATTGCCTCTTCAACGACCGGAAGAGCATAAGCAACAACCATATCTGTACTGAGCCAACTTGGTTTACGCGTGCTTCTCCTTGGTCTTCTAACTGCACTGGAATCAGGAATATCACCCATGATCTGTTCTTGATCCTCATCATCATCAGCATCTACCTCAGCTACTTGACCATTACCTTGTGTCACCCTAGGCATGATCCTCAAAAATACTGAACTTTCTAGAGATAGTGGATTAGCATCATTCTCCACCTGCTGCGATACTTCTTTGGTCTTGACAATCTCCACCTGCTGAGAGATCTTAGGATTCAACATTGAAGCCTCATCAAATGTGATATCTCTGCTGAAAATAAATTTCATGTCCTTTGGATCCCAGATTTTGTATCCTTTTATTCCTTTCTTGAATCCTACGAACAACCCCTTCTTTGCTCTTGGGTCTAGCTTATCTTCTTTAACATGGTAGTAGGCTGGACAGCCAAATACCCTTAGCAAATCATAATCAGGAGCAGTTTTTTCAGACCAAACCTCTAGTGGAATTTTCTCTTCAATCGCAGACGAAGGCAACCTGTTGACAAGATAGCAAGCGTATGCCAAAGCCTCAGCCCAAAAATTCTTTGATAAACTGGCATTAGATAACATACAACGGACCTTCTCTAGCAAGGTCCTATTCATCCTTTCTGCTACTCCGTTCTGTTGCGGTGTTTCCCTCACTGTGAAGTGCCTTTTTATGCCCTCATCACGACATAGCTTAAGGAAAGGATCTGACCTATATTCTCCTCCATTATCTGAACGGAGGACCTTGATTTTCCTTCCCGTACTTCTCTCCAAATTCCTCTTCCACTCCACTAATAATTCTAGGACTTCCCCTTTGTGCTTCATGGTATATACCCAACACTGCCTAGAATAATCATCAATGAAAGTCACAAAGTAGTGGTTACCTCCAATTGATGCAGTCTTGGTAGGTCCCCAAATATCAGTGTGAACATAATCCAGAATCCCCTTGGTGCAATGAGTTGCTGTGCCGAATTTCACCTTGGTCTTCTTTCCGATGACGCAATGTTCACAAAATTTCAACTTGCAGGTTCTGGCACCTTTCAATAATCCTTGTCTTGCAAGAGCTTACAAAGACTTTTCTCCTGTGTGTCCCAGCCTCATATGCCATAGCCTGGTTGAGTCATCATCTGAATCAGTCGAAGTCGCCACTTGCCCTATAACAGTACTACCCTTCAAGTAGTAAAGATTGTTCTGACGGGCGGCCTTCAGAACCACCATCAAGCCTTTGGTCATCTTGAGGACTCCATCCTTTATTGATACCACAAGACCCAATGTCTTCAAATCTCTAACAGAGATAAGATTTCTCTTCAGTTGAGGTACATACCTCACTTCCTTCAGTTCTTGTATCATCCCATCGAACATCTTGATCTGGATTGTTCCTACACCTTCCATGGTACATGGATGATCGTCGCCCATAACAACTGAACATCCCTCTAGCTTCTCAAAGCTAGAAAATCAATCCCTATTCGGGCACACATGGTATGTAGCACCAGTATCCAATATCCACTCAGTATCTCCTGAGTAGCCAATGATAGAAGTAGTGACAGAGAACGAGAATACCGATGAGTCCGAGTCTGATCCACCTGCCTGTGAGGTACTAGCTTGAGTAGTGACCACCTTTGCAAGGTTTGCCTCAGTCTTTGACTCCTTCTTCCCTTTGGCTTTTTAACAGTCAACTTTCTAGTGCCTTAATTCTTTGCAGAAGGCACACTGGGTCTTCTTCAGATCTCTAAAACCTGGCCTGGGCTTCGATCTCCCACGATCACCTTTACCCTTCCTGTATAAACCTTTGCCTCTTACTGCCAATGCCTCTGCTGATGTGCTTGCCTGAGAAGACAGTCTATCTTGCCTCCTCGTATCATAGTTAACAAGAGCAGTCGACACTTCATCATAGTTAAGGGATTTTCTACCATTGATCAATGTTAAAAAGTCTCATACTCCTCTACAGGAAGAGAGTTCAAGAGAATTACCGCTTTATCTTCTTCATTGACTTCCACATCCACATTAACTAAATCTGTAAGAAACTTTGTGTAGCGATTCAAGTATTCATTGACGGAGCATCCTTTCTTCATCTGAAAATCATAAAGCTTACTCTTCAGCTACAGTCTGGATTCAATGCTTTTAGTCAGATACTTTCTTTCTAGGATCTCCCACAACTGCCTCGCAGATGTTTCGTGCAACACTTGGTACTTGATATCTTGTGTCAAACAAGACCTGATTAAGCCACACGCTGATCGGTTCATCTTATCCCAATCTTCTTCAGTGGTTGAGTTTTTCTTTTTCTCCAAACGTAGAGTGTCTTCGAGATTTGATGCCGTTAGTGTATCCATCACTTCGCATCTCCACATACCAAAGTTGTTCGTGCCATTGAATTTTACCACATCAATCCTCAGCGGATGTGGATTCATGGTTTTCTTCATCGATGTACCTTCTCCAGCCATCTTCTTGATTAGATCCTCAAAGCAATGCGGAAACAAACAGAGTTAGATAAAACAAATTTGATAAAAATGGAATCTTTACCTCCTTGCGAAACCCTAGAAGAGTTTCTGAACAAATCTACTCCCTCGAATTGATTCCTTGAGCACTTCACACGCTGTTTTGAGATCGACACATGATCCCACAAACAGTCCCAATGCTGATCCGAGATCGACACACGATCTCCGCCAAACATCAACTGATGCCCTTGGAATCACCAGATGATCCCACGACGAACCTGGGATGCTCTGATACCAATTGTTGTGCGCAAATCAACAATCTCTTGAGGAACCCTTAAGCCACAGATGCAATAGAGAAGTACTACCAACACCAAGAACAAGAAAACAATGAAAGAAATACCAAACACAAGATTTAACGAGGTTCGGCAAATTGCCTACATCCACGGGGCAAGGAAGAGAGATTTCTTTATTGATTCAATAACCAATACAGTAGCAAGCATATATATGAAGAGGACTCTGCCCCTCTATTTATACCCAAGGAACCCTAGAAGAATCAGATTTCTTATTGGACTCGTTTCCAATTCAGAACAGCTTTCCGAATTCAGCCAAGATCCGACTGTCGGTCGACCGACCCAAGTCCCGGTCGACCGTGCCGGTCGACCGCATCAACCCGAGCGTAAGGCAATGTCAGTCGGTCGACCGGGCGGTCGACCGTTCTCTTTCTGCGGTCGACCGGGCGGTCGACCGCGATTGCCTGTGCACGTTGGTGCACACCGGTCGACCGGCCGGTCGATCGGTATCTGCTGCTGTTTCTTCTTTGCCTTGGCTTCCTTGTCGTCGTCGACTTCCTCGACTTCCTCTCTCTTCCTACATTAGTAATACTCTTATTAAGTTTTATTGTATAGGTATCTATTACAGATTTTGTACTTCTAACCCTAGTGGGGAACATATTTTTGGATGGTATTTTCTCCTATTTATAAGAATAAAACTTTAAATATTTGGATAAAGTTATTCCACCATTTTGAAAGAATAAATTTATCTAAAAAAAAACTTGCAAAAGACAAGAATAAATGCATTTTTTGTAGTAACAACAAATTACTATTCCACTTTGGCAAACCTGTGGCTGCAAGAATAAAGTATTTCTTTGATTCTTTAGCAAGGATAAATAGTTATGCCTTTGCCAAACTGCGCGTTGAAGTGTTTGTTATTTTTTAATTATTCTTCCTTGTGATTACAGGCTCAGAAGTCTTGTCCATGTTTGCTGCAAAATGAATTTAGTCTAAATGAAAATCTGCTGCAGAGTCTTAAGCCAAAACTGCTTAATGATTCTCAAATTAAAGCCATATGTCAAATTCTTTCCACTATGAGTTGCTCCCATGCATTTTCTGTAGGAAGGATATCTGGTTTTCCTGGTACAGGAAAAACTGAGATAATTGCTATAGCTTCTTGGATAGCATTGCAAATGCAGTGTAAAGTTGTTGTATGTGCTCCGACCCTGTTTTCTGTTCTCGAGGTAGTGTCACGTGTTCTGAAGTTTGTTGAGCAGAATAGTTGCAATGCATCTGATGGAAGATTTGCTGGGTCGCCCTTGTCAGATATTATAATTCTGGGAGAGTATAAGAATAAGAGGCTGAACTCTTTTCATGGGTCTTCTGTTGTACCCTTGGAGGATCTTCTTTTCCACGTAGAGCCTTGCTTTTCTGTCTCTGATGGTTGGAAGCAGTGTATGACTTTGCTGGCAGATATTTTGGATAATATCTGCTCTAAGCCTGATGTATTTTCAGAGTGTGAACAAGATGATTTTCAAACAGGCAATCTCGAGGAGTTAAAGAAGAAATTTTCTTCTGCTGCCTTTTCACTCAAGGATTGTATTCAGTTGCTGTTGAGATACATCCCCCGTTCTTTATTCTCAGATGTTGCAGTGCAGAATTTAAGTACCCTTCTAAGTTTAATAGATTCTATCTGGAAATTTCTATGTGGTGATTATGTACAATTTGATCGGAATGAGTTTTGCACATTAACAAATGCTTGTCTTGATGTAATGCGTCTACTGATGAATACACTAAGAATTCCTGTTGTAGCAGATAAGCAATCAATTGAGGAGCTGTGTTTGCAACATGCTCGCTTAATTTTCTGCCCAGTATCTGATTTAATCAAATTACAAACCACATTACGACCATTGGATGGTAGCTGCACTCCAGGTCTACTCATAGTTGACAAGGCTTGTGAGGTCAAGGAGTGTGAATCTCTTCCTCTACTTCAACTTGATGGATTACGTCATGCCATTCTTTTGGGAGGGAATGGTTACAAACCAGATGTCATCATAAGAAAGGTTTGCTATTACTTGGTCTTCATTTATGAGTACTTTTTCTGATTTTGTTGTTTATATCTCTTCTTTCTCTTCAGAATCTACAGCAGATTGGTTATGGACGGAGCCTGTTTGGAAGGCTAAGCCTCTTATGTCATACAAAATGTAATTTAGATATCCAGTACAGGATGCATCCATCCATAAGTCATTTCCCAAACAAGAAGTTCTTCAAGCAGAAACTTTTAGACGGTCCAATCACTGTAGATAAAGGCAAGACAATACCTGTTCTTCCTGAGTGTTTATCTGGCGCATACAGATTTATGGATGTTTCAGATGGAATAGAAATGATTGATGAACAAAATAAAGGGCCCAAGAATCTGTTGGAAGCAGCAGTTGTTTGCAAAATTGTTTTGGAACTTCTTAAAGGTAAAGTGGTTTGATTTGCTACATATAAACTCGTACTTGCTGTCTTCACTGTCTTGGATAGTCAATCTCTGTTTTATATTACCTTTTTTCACAGAACAATAGAAAACTACCATTAATATTCATCTTTCACAGGAAAACTGCTGTTAACTTGTTTTATTATAGAATACTAATATGAACTTCCCCCAAACTTTTTCGCTAACTGACGTCACTCTGTGAGCTTGAAATGGGAATGGAATTTTAGTTTCCTGTCCAATTTGGACAGATGGTGAGTGGTGATGTAACATTCTATGTTAAGTAGCAATGATCTAAGAATGAAGGTGGCAGGGTCAAGGTAGTTGTATAAAATTTTGTTGGAAAGTTAAACTTCAAGGTAATTTTCTACAGTAAAGTGTAGGCAGTTTTCTCCAAAAGAGGTGAAAATTGTGCGTATATGTGTGTGAGAGATTTAATTTATTGGAAACTTCTTGGTAATTTTATATAATAGAGCAAGTTCATGGTAATTAAATTCCTCACTGACCTTCAAGCTCATCTATGCGAGCTTAAGGCCTTTGTGCTGGTATTATATGCACCATCTGCGTGCTTATTGCATTAATGCCATCCATCCTTGGTCAGAACACTTGTTTTCCCCATTCATCTTAACGATCTTCTCTTTTCTAGTTTCAATTTTGTATTTATTTGTCTTTGCAGATTTTAATCGACTCTTGCAGATAGAAGCCTTTCAATGCTATCCTGCCACTAGCGGATTTGTTGTTGCACTTCGTCTTCTCTTTTGTCTTGTTACATATGGATCATTTTCACCCAACCTCTATGTGTTTCCCATGGGACCTAACATCTGAATCAATGTTTAAAATAACGATAACGTAATGATAACGTTTTTCCTTTGTTATGTTAATATAGGTTATAACGTAACGCATAATTACACGTTTAATATTTATTTAATAAAAATAAATATATATACTATATTTAAGAATCTATATAAATAAGAAAATAATTTAAAAAAATCTAAAATAATATCAAAATAATATATAACACATTTAGCAAGTCTCACAATAATTTTTAGCAAGTATCACAATAATTTTTCACATTCACAAGTTATAATAAGTTCAGAAATATAACAAATTTCATAATAAGTTCGCAAACATAAGAAACTATAACAAGCATGATAATTGAATTATAACAAGTATGATAACAAGCATGATAATAATTAGCAATTATCTTTTGATAATATTATCTCAGCCAATATTTTTAGCAATTATCTCTCTCTGCCCTCTCCGCCTAGATATTTCACTCTCTCTGCTCTCTCTCCCTCCAATCTCTTTCTGCTCTCTCTCCTTCCCGATCTCTCTCTGCTCTTTCTAGATCTCTCTCTCTCTCCTGGGAGAGAGCAGAGAGAGATCGGGAGGGGGAGAGAGATTGGCGGGAGAGAGGGGGAGAGAGAGCAGAGACAGAAGAGAGAAAGCTTACATGTGCTTCGAGATGACGCCGACGAGAACCGCGATGGAGAACCACCGCTTGGAGACAACGTCGGCGAGAACCACGACGGCGAACCACCGCCTTGGAGACTACGCCGGCGAGAACCACCAGAGGTTGGTCTTATTCTTCTTTCTTCTTCTTGGCGCCGACGACGAGGTTGCAGAGACGACGATGAGCTTGCAGAGAGGATTTTTTTGGCCCTAGACCAAGTGAATTTGGGGGTTTTATATAAAGTCGACTTGCACTATAACGTAAGTTACGGTGCGTTACGTTAATAACATAACGTAACGAACGTTACGGGCAAAATAATCATATTTATGAAATATTGTGTTTCTTAGCTCTGTTACGTAACGATTGGTCGTCGTTAGGTTATATAACGAGTTATATAACGGGTTTTTTAGAACACTGATCTGAATGTTTGTAGAAATAACATATGACTGAGATGTCCCATTTTATATGATCTAAGTTAGACTGGACTCTAGATTCCTACAATACTAGGAACAATGATGTTAACACCTCTCAGAAAACCCAACCTTTAAAAGAGCCTTATATAGCCAGTGTTGGCATGTGGCTTAGTGCCTCTGTATCTCCAACAGTTACCTATTGTTTGAAGTCCAAGGTTAGCTGCCGTGTTATATTCTTTTTGTCAATTAATTATTAGAACTTAACATGTGAATGCTTTTTAACTTCATATAATTTTCTAATTTTTACTGTGAAATGTATTTGTATTTGAGCCCATCAAATCCATTGATGGAGCTTCTTGCAATATGTGCAGCTTCAGCTTCTTTTCAGAATAGGCTTACTATTGGAGTGATTTCCCCGAGTGCTGCCCAAGTTCATACTATTCAGACCATGCTCAAGGACAAAGATGATGTCACCTGTGGTTTTCTCTTCTGGGTAAAGTCTATCAATGAACTTGAGTCCAGTGAAGAAGATGTGATTATCATATCTACTGTCAGCAGTTATGATGGTAGCTCCCTCGGATTACTTATGGATTATCGGATTGCCAATTTTTGCTTGACAAGGGCCAGGTAACAGAGATGTTTTTGCCAACATGTTTATCCCATGTTTTTTTCATTGCCATGCTCCTATTTGTGTTGTCTCTGAAGGGTAAATTTGAAATGTTGTAGAAAAGATTCTATCGAGTAACTTATTCCATGTGAACGTTTAATTGTTGATGGCTTTCTTTTCTTTCAAGCAGGAAATTTCTTTGGATTGTAGGAAACAGTGAAATGCTGAAGAGAAGTTCATCTGTATGGGAAGAAGTTGTTCGTGATGCTGAGGAACGTGGCTGTTTATGTGCAGCAAATGGGGATAAGCTTCTTGCTAAAACCATATTCAATGTCAAGAATGAGATGAAGCAGCTTGATGAATTGCTTAATCAGAAAGGTACACATTTTATCGGCACAAAGTGGAAGGTATACTCTGCACATCCTCGTTTTGGCATATTTTTTAGTCTCCAATAGGCTCTCAGTGTGTATCTTAGTATGCATTTCTTATTTTATTGTGTTTATGATGTTATCTTTGCCCATCATCACATATTAAACACCACACTCTCGGTCTTGTTAATACATGTTTTAAAATTAAATTCTATAGAAATATGTAAGGTGGCTCCCTATGAAGCATGGAAATGAACACGAACATCAGACAAATATAGCATATGACGGCATGACAAACTCTTAAATGTTGAATACTAGAACACAACGATATAACTAGGTGTATGTATCTATATACGTATCAAAATTCATAGTGATTAGGATGTGTTCTATTGAAAGCAAAGTGGAAAACAAAAAAAATTGATTTACATCCATAGGTTTTAATAAAGTAACAAGCAAGAAGAAGAAAAATTTAAAACATATCTAATTAATACCTCACCTAGTTCATGTTGTGTTTAAATTCTACTAACATAATATTTGCTTATGTCGAATAACATTTTTTTTATGTTTATTTAAGCGACATGTGACTTTTAGGTATCCAACACACGATCCTTAGATTTTATTTTAAATCTGACATGGTGTTAGACACGATGCTGACAAACAATTTGATGGTTTTTTAAAGTTCAACACGAGTTCAAAGTATTCGATATGTGTGTGGCACGTGTCGGTGTCCAACATGGATATAATACTCACTTTGAAGTTTTCGTGTTTTGTAGGTGGCTCTAAGTATGTCATCACCAACATAACCATCTAAGCTTTTTTCAACAAACATGGATCACTTATAAAGCACAAAGCTCTGTGAAAGATTGATTAATTTTATGTAAGTCTGTGAACCGGATATGTACCCCCTACATTTGTTGACATTTCTATCATGGGAACTATCAACAAGAAAGGACCTTGCCACCATTTTCTAGAAATCCATTTGGTGGGTGCTAAAACCTACATTATCGGATAGAGAGGTTGATATCTGTATCTAAGCAATAACTCTCCAAAAATTTCTCTATACTTAAAACAATCTAAAAGGGAGAGATGATATATTTTATTGCATTCAATGAGGCACAAGTAGGCCAAAGAGCCAGACTGAACCATTCCTAGTTGTTCTGGATCTACTTATTTACCAATAAATATTTTCAATATTTGCAAAATATGGGATCACTTATAGAGCACAAAGCTCCTTGAAGGATTGATTAATTTTATGAAAGTTTGTGAACTTGACATTATTAAGAGTAGTATTTGAATAAAGATCATATAATACTAATTTTATTAGGAGCAGAGGTTTCCTCATTATGTAATTGTAGTGACTATATATGTGGGCATTGACCTTATTAATAATACACAATAATTCAGTTTCTTCAACTGTTAACAAGGTATCAGAGTCTCTCAAAAAAAAATTTATGCTCATTGATGTTCTCTCACAATTTTCAAGCCTGCGCTGGGTCATTCTTATGTAGTACATGCCTAGCGCCGGCCCACTTTTCCTCTTGTTATCAAATTAAGTCTTGGGACCTCGACAACATCCACAAACCTGTTGGCCCAAAGGCCCATCACTCTAGTTTTGATGATGATCAACTCATGCAGTTATAGTACTAATGATCTTGTGTTTATTTAGTCTCAGATTTGTGATCAAGATCTTAGTAGGTGTGTAGCTTCAACAAAGGATTTAAAGTCAAGTTTTGGAGCTAGCACGGTTTGATTCAAGAGCTTGTGCATCAAGACCACATCAAGTACTCAAGAGGAGTCTCGCTCTTTGGATCGTGTTTGGACCAAGTCAAGAAGGAGATGAAGACTTCAAGTGAAGACTTCAAGATCAAGGCTTGTGTCTAGGTTTGTTTTTATAAGATTTGTTTTTAGATAAAATGTAAAGGATAGAATAGTTGGTGGATTGCTCAAGTATCATACACACACACTCTTGATTTAGTTGTGTTTTCATAAAAGAATTTTTACTTTGAAAAATACAAAAGAGTTCATTTGGAAAAATACAGGTTTGGTTTTTGGTATTCAAAGTATATATGTTTTAACCAAAATCATGTTTAGAGCTTTATGTCAAAACATAGATATTCCATCTTATATGTGTAGTAGATCATATCCATACACACCATGCTTTAAATGTGTTTAAAATATCTTGTTTTTGTATTTGGTGAAGTTTTGGAAAAACAAGTTTGGAAAAACCATTTTGGAAAAATATAGTTTTCGTTTTTAGCCAAAATTTTCAAGTTACAAAATAGTTCAAATTGTTTGTAACATGCCATGATTTTGTGCAAGCATGTTTGATTATCAAAGTATAATGTTAAAACTATTTTTGTAGATTTTTCAGGATTTTATGGGATTTTATTTGAGCCAAAATGACCAAACTTTTTGGCCCAGATTTTCTGAACTGGCTTCTGCCGGTCGACCGGATCGGTCGACCGGGCTTGAAAGTCGGTCGACCGACGTGCACAGACGTGCACGCCAGTCCTGGCTGGAGGGCCGGTCGACCGACCCGGTCGACCGCCAGAGAGCTTCTGCTCTCTGGAAAGCTCCGGTCGACCGAGCCGGTCGACCGGCAGAGAGCTCTGCTCTCTGTTCCAGGGTCTCGGTCGACCGACTGGTCGACCGATGGCTCAACGGTCAGAAATCTGACCGTTGGCCGGTCGATCGGGCGGTCGACCGCCAGGCCATTCTGGCTCCCAACGGCTAGTTTTTCTAGCTCTATAAATTGGGGCATTTGGGGGCTGTTTTCTCTTAAGATTTTTCTAGTGGTTTTGCACCAGTTTTTTCTACTCTTTCAAAAGGTTTTCTCCACTTGTATTAGAGCCTAATACTTCCATTCAAAAAGAGAGTTTATCAAGAGTTTTCAAAGTGATTTCTTTGAGTTTTTCACCACACATTCCATCCTTGTTTTTCTCACAAATACTTGAGCTATCCATTGATATATTCATCATATAGGAGTGTTATTGTGAGATTATTTTTAAGTGATCAAAGTGTGTGTTCGCATTTGTTTCGGGTTCTAGTGGGAACTAGGTGTTAGAGGTGCGGCCTCGGCGAGCTAGTGAGCTTGCGGTGTGTTCTTGCGGGAACGAGTCAAGGGACTAGAGAGTCCAAGGAGTTCAAGTGTGAACTCGCCTTGTAGGTGTTGCGGCACCGAGTGATCCGGTGGGATCGGTTTATGGTGGAAATCCTTCAAGTGTGAAGGCGGGGACGTAGAGCAAGTGTGCTCGAACCTCGAAACAAATATCCCGTGTTTGCGATTGCTCTCTCTATCTCTTTATATCTTGCTTATGCTTATTGTCTTTACATTTATATGCTTGATATATATTGTGCTTAATTGTCATATATTTGGGGATTGTTTGCTAACACTTGTATTCAACCAAGAGAGCCAAAGAGGCACCTCAACTCTTATTAAGAGGAATCTTGAGGAGTTAGTCCAGAGCCCTTCACGGGGAATCCGGCTACACTCTTGTGTTAGACTTGGTGTTAGTGTAAGATTGTTTTGGTTTGCATTAATAGTTTTTAATTCCGCATTATTGACCATTAGATTAGCTAGTCACCTATTCACCCCCCTCTAGGTGATTTCAAAACCAACAGTTGCCTCCAATCTGATCGTGCTGCCCCCAAGTTCTCATGCGGGGGCAAATAGACGAAAACCTATCGATTGTCGTTGTCTTCCTTGCCCGTCGCCGTGCGTCATCCCCGCTCATCGTCGTTATTTTCTACTGTCATTATCGTCTTCACCGCTGTCGTTGTCATCGTTGTTTTCTCTACCCATCGTCGTCTTCCCCACTGGCCCGATCATCATCGCCATCTTTCTCCGCTCTCTTCCCCTTTTCCCCGCACTCGATCTCTCTCTGTCTGTCTCACCCTCTCCCTTCTCTCTCCCTTGATCTCTCTCCCGACTCCCTATCTTTCTCCCTCTGTCTCTTTTCCTCTATATCCTAGTCTCTCTGAGAGATCGGGAAAGAGAGGGAGAGAGAAAGACAGAGGAAGTGTGAGAGAGCGATCAGAACAGACATGATGAGAGATTGAGAGTGGGGAGAGTGAGTGAGATAGAGAAAAAAAGGGTAAGAGTAAGTGAGAGAGAGACCGAGTCTCACATTCTCTCTCTATATTGAGTATGCTAAGTGATATACTTTGGACATGTGATACCTGAATATTGATGTTTATATATACTTTTTAAAGATATATCGTGATTTTTTTCAGAATATTTTGAGTGTTCTATGCTGTGTTTTATGCATATCGCTCGGCTTCGAGACGCCACGATCGATCCGTCTCAGTGCTCGCCGAGTTGCCGGCCGAGACCGTGACTTTGAACCATGTCTGAACTACAACGACAATATTCGAACTTGTTGTCACCTGAGGCAGCATAAAAAGGAAATTAAGATAAAAAGAATAATTGGGATAATGATTAATTTGGGCCCAGCACTTAGGTGATCACTCACCCACTTTTGCAAGTCAGCATGCAAAATATTCAAATTGCTAAGCAAGTCATCAATAGTATTGTTAAAGGCGATATTAGGCGATCACTCGAGGCACAAGGCTGCGCTTCACGCAAGACGACGAGAAGCGCAGCCTTGCGCCTTCAGCAACGGTGAGGCGCCGCTCGGCTGCGCCTCACGGGAGGCGTCAGGCGTCCACCTCAAATCGCCTCAATTGGATTGGGTGGGTCAGGTCACAACCGCTAACGAAGCGGGTAAACCTGACCCGCCTAACCTACATAAAAGGAAAAATTGAAAAAAAGAAAAAAAACTCGAAACCTTACCTATATTGTTTTCGAGCTAGGGCATAACTTCTTCGACTGCTCTCTATCGTTGTCGTCGTCGCTTGCTCTCGAAGTTGTTGTCGTTTGCTCTCGAAGCCGCCATGGTGGTAAATTTCTCTTGATCTCTCCCCCTCTCTTCTTTGTTTCTCTCGATCTCTCTTTGGGTCTGGTCTCTCTCTCTCTCTCTCTCTCTCTCTGTGGACATGCATATGTTAATTTCTTTTGTAGCACATTCTTTACATGATTGACATCCAATGGAGTCAAACTTGCAAGCACAAGTCCATTAAAATTGAATTTTGATTAATTAATTGAGTATGCATGGTTGGTTGAAGTGAAGCTTGGTTGACACGTGTTAATTAATTGTATACATGTTATTGAATTTTGAATAATTATTTAATTAATTAAAAAATTGTGCATCACTTCAGTGCGGCGCATCCCTCGCCCTCGCACCTCCCGCACATTGGGTCCTTTACGCCTCGCACTGCATGTTGTGCCTCGACAACACAGGTCATCATGCAAAGCACAAAAAGTTGTAAAACTCAAATCAATCCAATGAACTATTTATTTAACTACATGTCTTATAGGCCCATACAGTGAGATGTCTCCTACCACAACCAATATGAGACTAAACTATATAAAAACAAATAAAGAAACTACAATGAAGTTGTAATGAAGCAACATAAAAAGAAAATTAAGATAAAAATTGACGATTGGAATAAAGATTAATTCAGGGCTTCAGCACCCAGGTGATCTCTCACCCACTCGTTTAAGTCAGCATGCAAAAGATTTAATGACTAAGCAAGTCATCATGCAAAGCAAAAAAAATGTAAAACTCAAATTAATCCAATGAACTATTTATTCAACTATATGCATTGGCCTTATATAGGGCCACACAATGAGATGTCTCCGATCACAACTGACGTGGTACTAAATTAAATAAAAACAAATAAAAAAACTACAATAAAAGTTGTAACTAGAGTGATCCTCATTACCACCTCTCGCTTTCGATCTCTTTGCGATCGGGTTTCTGCAGAAATCACAAGAAATAGTTTCTATGCATATCCCTCTCTTCAACAATCAGATCTGAGAAGAGTTAAGATCTGGATCGGTACAGTTCTCAAATTGGGGTTCAAGCCTCTCCAGACCCAACCCGAATCTCTCTGCAGTCTATATTTGCTTGGGTTTCTTCATATTTGACCCGTTTCAACAATTAAATCCGAATTAAATTGGGATCCAAACCTCTCTAAATGTCGACATTCCTATCAAGGGAAACTATCAACAAGAGAGGGCCCAGTCTTAGAAATTT
This sequence comes from Agave tequilana, assembly GCA_038442645.1. Taxonomy (NCBI): domain Eukaryota; kingdom Viridiplantae; phylum Streptophyta; class Magnoliopsida; order Asparagales; family Asparagaceae; genus Agave; species Agave tequilana. The sequence continues at coordinate 76,965 of JAVJIF010032609.1, forward strand.
GTTTGGTAGGTATTAATCAGTTTGAGATCTGTATCCAAGCAATAACATTCTAAAATTCTTAGACTTAAATGGAACCTACATAGTGCTAATATAGCCTTGTGGGGGAACATTAGGGTCATTTTATGTTACTTTGTTTTAGTTGGTTGTGTCATTTTATCTTATTGTTTTAGTTGGGTCATTTTATCTTATTTTAATTAGTTGGTTATTATAATTGGTTGATTTATTCTATCTTAGTCCCACATTTGTTGTGGTATGAGTTATCATGTTGTTGTAGGCGTATATAAGGTCAATACTGCTTTGTTATTAGTTAATAATTATTTATGAAAATTACTGTTTGAGTATTTTGTGTAGCTAGTGTGCTTCGGGTGAGATGCCTAAGGAAGAGATTTTCAAACCCTATCTTGGGTGATAAACCCTAAATTGAGATTTTCTTGTATTCTTCATCATCTTGGTATCAGAGCTAAATCCTACTCTTTTTCTATACCTTCTACAAAACCCTAGCCTCCTAGTTCCCCTTATCAACTCTAAATCTTGTTAAAAAAGTCCCAAAATTCGTTCGAAGAAATTCTGAACGCCACTGTTCTATTCATCCTCTCCTTCAACAGCACGACACCTGATCCACGCTGCCGCCAACAGCTCCTCAATGCCGATATTCCCCCTTCCTCTCGTTTGCCTCTCGATGATGAAGGCTCCTCCACCGCCTTTCGATGATGAAGGCTCCTCCGCCGTCGATTTTCGACCCCTCTTCTCTATTGAAGTCCGCCGCCTTGGTTTAGTTTTAATGCACATCTGCTGGGTTCACGACCACCACTATGGCCTGATTGAGAGCCAAAGAGATTTACACTTGACAGGGTTGAATTTTCTCCAACCCTGGGGGAATGATGGGGATATCTAGTGGATTAGCTTGTTTTAGTTGGTTGGGTCATTTTATCTTTGTTTATAGTTGGTTGCGCTATTTTATCTTATTATTTTAGTTTGTTGAGTCATTTTATCTTAATTTATTTTAATTGATTGGGTCATTTTATTTTATTTTATTTTACTTGGTTATTGTAGTTGATTAATTTATCTTATCTTAGTTCCACATTTGTTGTGACAGAAGTTTTCTTGTTGTTGTAGGCCTATATAAGGCCAATATTGCTTTGTTATTAGTTAATGATTGATTATGAAAATTGCTGTTTGAGTATTTTGTGTAGCCAGTGTGTTTCGGGTGAGATACCCAAAGGAGAGAATCTCAAACCCTATCTTGGGTGATAAATCCTCGGTTGAGATTTCCGAGTATTCGTCTCCCATCACATATTGAATCTCAGCATTGCTTAATTTTTGACATATACAAGTATATTGACATGAGACACATATTAGAAATGATATGCTCAAGATACCATGATACACATTTCTTGATGTAATCATGTCAAAATACAAATTATGTTACAATCATTACTAGTATACCAGCATCATTTTGAATTATTACATGAAAACATGTTTTTAACGATCTAAATGGATTTATGATCTAGCATGTCACATTCATAATCAAATTAAAATCCTCATTTGCAACTTTAGGTATCAATTGCATGTAGTACAACTATCTTTAGCTCTATCATGATAATACCATATAGTCGGTTATACAAACATGCACACACGCATGCGCACACGTGCACACACACGTCTGTGTGTGTGTGTGTGTCACAAATAAAAACTAAAGACACTACGGTTTCAATCCACCATTAACAGATATAACACTAAACAACTCTGCCTTAAATAATTTTCCTTTTTTCTCTGTGTGTGTGTGTGTGTGTCACAAATAAAAACTAAAGACACTACGGTTTCAATCCACCATTAACAGATATAACACTAAACAACTCTGCCTTAAATAATTTTCCTTTTTTCTTAACAAAGATCATATCCCAATCTAGAACCTATAACCTCCAATAACCTAACAAATGCTATTATCATTGAATTGTGCCTCTTGGAGTTTCTAATAAATAAATATGATTAATGGTCAATTTCTCCAACAACAACTAAGCCATTTATTTCAAGTATTTTGGGTAGTCAATTTCTGAAATCCACATAAATATACATTCACTAAAAAAAAATTAAAATCTAATATTTCTAATTCTGAATGATTGTTGATGACTTGACTTTTGTTTTCTTTTTTTTGGATTTTGAAGGTTTTCTTTAGCCATGACTTTAGTAAGTCCTTTGTCAAGATAAAATCTTCTCAACTGAAGAAGGGTGTTATCAATCTCTTACTGAAGCTTGCCAATGGATGGCGTCCAAAAGATCTAATATGTACTCTGTTAGTGGAAGTTCTTCGCAGTTGATCATGCAATTTAAGGTTGACAGGTTCTTCATTATTTGCACAATTGATATAATGAAATATTCAAGCTATATCCAAGTATTGAAGATCTGGGATATCTTGCCGCTGTCAGAGACTCCAAATTAATTAAACGCTTGGAGTCCATCTTTCTGACATATTCTGATGATTATGTCAGTCGGTGCAGAGCAAAATCTGTTGACAGGTACTTTATAGAAAGGATTATGCGAGCGCATGCGCACACATGCAAACACGCACAACACTACCCCTGTGTCACGCACACGCGCGCGCGCGCGCACACACACCCGTCCTCTTGTTCGCCCGCACACATTTCCAGTCATTTAATTGTTTAGAAATCCATCCCTATCTCTCACTATGAATTTATTTCCTCTGCTTTTATCCTTTGAGATTTTGTAGAAAAAGAATGTTAGTTTTGACCTTAAAATTTATTCGTGTTAGGAACAACTTGGAAGTTCCAACAATGTGGGTGCTAATGAAGGTTTTCTCAAGTACAAAAATCTACTGACTGAGGTACCAGCTGTGGAGGTACCAGATGGTGGAGCATTTGATGGAAGGAATTATGTCGAGAACTCAAAGGTCTCAGAAAGCCTGCTACTTATGAAGTTCTACTCGTTAACTTGTGGTACAGTTAAGCATCTGCTTTCTAATACCAATGGAGAGGAGATTGGCGTTCCTTTTGAAGTGACTGATCAAGAAAGAGAGATCATTCTTTATCCTCAAACTTCATTTATTCTTGGAAGATCAGGAACAGGAAAGACCACCGTATTAACAATGAAGCTAATACAAAAAGAACAAGAGTGGTATCTTTCCTCGGAAAGACATAATGATTCACTCGTTGAAAATTCTGGAAGCCCATGTAAACCAGCTGAAGGGTTGGTGCCCAGTGAGAATTTCTTGCGTCAACTTTTTGTAACAGTTAGCCCAAAGCTCTGTTCAGCTGTTAGAAACCACATAGATCGTTTGAAGAGGTCAGTTACTCTAATGAAAATCTCTCAATTTTTTGAACTGAATACCTGCAGACCAGTAGCTTTAGTTTTCAATGTCACTATGAAAAAAAATCAGTGTCAATTCATCCTCCTATGATTACTAATCAAATGAGCTAGGCCTACATAGAGTTGGCTGTGCACTTGCAGTTTGGCTTCTATTCTAGAGAATTTTGTTATATATTTGAAGTGTCAGGAAGCTTTATGAAAGAATTAAGGCGCAAATTATGGTCTTTGAAAAAACCCGTATACAGACTTAGCAGTTAGCAGTAATAGGCAATGTGAGGAAGCTTAGCAGTAACAGGCATATATTTGAAATATGGCTACTTTTATCTAATTTTTCATGCTATGTCTTCTGCATTCACAGCCGAAGGAGATATAATTTTCTAGCTGTTAAAAGTGACAAGGACTTCCTTTTCAGTGATACATCATCATCTAAGCCTTTACCATCAAATTGGGTTTCGTTATGGGACAGAAGACTCCTAGAAAGATTTACCAGTTTTTCTCGCTCACTGTTAACCTGATGTTGACCTTTTTAGTTGTTGCCAAATTCCTTGTAAGAACCTTTTTGGTGATATAGAAACCTAGAGTATTGGCTTAAAGCTAATAAATTGATGGTCCCAAATTCCCCAAATTCCAAAACTAAGAAACTGAAGATGTAGAGAGGTAATTGGTTTTTGGGCCATGCATTCAACTCTAAGAACAAAGACAACGAGATAATAGTATGCTTTCTATATTTACATTTAGAATTTGGAATCTGTAAATTTGCAGCGGAAGAAGATATATAGGTTTATGAAGCATTTAGCACATACGAAGTTTATGCATGCATAGTTTCGGGGAACATTTAGAGGAAATTAACTTCATTGATCTATAGACAGAGATAGCATATTATTTGTATCCCACTATTTTCTCATTAGAATAATTCCATTTTCTAAAATTTCAAACTTTTGTTCCAAACTATAATTTTTCTTACAACCAACTCTAATTATTTCTTTGTCCATAGTCTCCACTTTCAAATACCTACACAAGTACATATACTCGGGGCCTGTTTGGCTGGGAAAATTATTTGAGAAAACTAACAGCGAGGCCCACTCAATCAGCTTTCCTTGAGAAAATTTGTTGGTGGGCCCAACGCTGTCAGTTTTCCACCCGTTTTCCACCCATTTTGTAGAGAAAGAGAAAAGGAGAAATCGTTGACGTTTTGCCTATGTCAACGCTCTTTTTTGGTTTTATGATTTTTGAAAATGTAGGAAAATCGAAACCCTAGAAAAGAATTGATTAATTAACACAAGTGAAGATACAAGGTATATATAAAAGACAAGATGGGTATATGGGTAGCAACTCAATAACCCAATACTAATAACCAATCTTAACACTCCCTTCAAGCTGGAGCATAGAGGTCTAACATGCCCAGTTTGTTATATAAATTAGAAAACACCTGAGATGAGGCAACTTTGATAAGGAGATCAGTCAACTGCTTTGAAGACGACATGAACTGGAACGTAACCACCTTCTTTGTCCATGCATCTCTGACAAAATGACAGTCAATCTTAATATGTTTGGTTCTTTTAATGGAATACATGATTCTGGGTAATGTAGATAGCGGATTGATTACCACAATGTATAAGCATGAGCCCAGGCTGTCTGAAATCAAGCTCCATCAGTAAATTTTTTATCCACACTATCTCGCATGTCGTATGAGTCATAACTCTGTACTCGGCTTTTGCACTCGAACGAGACATAACATCCTGCTTTTTGTTCCTCCAAGTCACCAGATTTTTTCTAACAAAGGTGTAAAACCCAGTAGTAGACGTCATGTTTTCTCGATCACAAGCATATCCTAAATTCGAATATCCAGAAATATATACATGTCTATGTTTCCTGTACACCAACTCTTTTCTTGGACAACTCTTGATGTAAGTAAGAACCCTTATCGTAGCTAACCAATGGGTTTCTCTGGGCTAATACATGAATCTACTTAGTATGCTTATAACAAAAGTTATGTCTGGCCTAGTAACCGTGAGATATATCAACTTTCCAATCCATCTTCTATATCTTCCTGGATCATCAAGTGCATGATTGTCATCAAACCATAAATCTACATTGGCTTTCATTTGAGTGGTAGCAGGCTTGCATCCTGTTAAGATTAGTTATTAGTATTGGGTTATTGGGTTGTTACCCATATACTCACTTTGTCTTCTATATATACCTTTTACCTTCTCTTATATTAATGAATTAATTCTTTTCAAAGTTTTCTATTTCTCAACATGGTATCAGAGCAAGGTAAACTCTAACCCTGAAATTCATCATTTTTTCTCCTTCCACATCTTTTAAGTATTGCCGTCACCACCTCCACACTCTCCAAACAGCCCCACCACCTCCAAAATAGCCTCACCACCTCCAAAACAGCTCGGCCACCATCTCCACATTCCAATAGCCTTGCCACCTCTAAAACAGCCCTGCCACTGTCTCTTTTTGCTCCAACAGCTGCCCAACCCTTCAAAAATCTGATTTTCAAATCTGATACGGATTCCTTAATGCTCTACGAGACCCCTGTGGTGAAATTTGATCTGTTTACTGCTTAAAAATCAGATTTTTTTTCTTCCAATCTGGTCTTCTTGATGATCTACAGGGCTTCTTTGGTGAGATCTGCCATGTCTACTGATTAAAAATCAGTTTTTTACATCTGATCTGGCTATTTTGATGCTTTACAATCCCTGTCTGGTAAGATCTGATCTGTTTACTACACAAAAATCAGTTTTTTAATCTGATCTGGCTTTTTTGATGCTCTACGAGACTTCTCTGGTGAGATCTACTCTGTTTACTGCTCAATAATCAGATTTTTACATCTGATCTGGCTATTTAAGGTTGTCTATGTTACTATCTGGTAAATAAGTTACTTGTTTCTCTTCATTACTGGTTGTTTACTGTTACTACTGGCTATCTTTCTGGTGATTCCATAACTGATGTGATGTCGGCTGTCTCAAGTACTTCGTTGTTTACTGCTACTATTGGCTATCTTTCTGGTGATTCTATAACTGGATGTGATGTCGGTTGTCTCAAGTACTTCATCCTCTCTTGTTTCTTCATCTTGGCTCTCTGATGATACTGCTCATGTTCTCTTGGATACTGCCTCTGCACCTTCTGGTGCTCCTACTGTTCAGATATCACAGGACGAGTATGATAGGTTACGTCAACTCGAGTTCTATCAGACATGTCATTCATCAACTCATCCATTCTCTTCAGATCATTCATCAACTCATCCATCATCTTCAAATAGTATTGTTGGCTACTTTTGTTACTCTTGTCGATATCTATTGTTACCGATCAATTCTACATCTACTGCGGGTATCTATTACTATTGAGTTTGAGGATCTCCCAAAAATTTTTCTACTGAGTTTGAGGATTTCCCAAAATCTCTTCTACTGAGTTTGAGGATCTCTCAAAACCTCTCCTTTTACTGAGTTTAGGAAACTTTAAAATCATATTTGTATCTAAGGCGGTGATAAATATTAACTTTTTGCACAGAGGTTTGGTTTGATTGACAATTTTAGCGTCGACATCAAAGACTCAACAGTGTGGCATAAGATTATCAATTTCGTATGTGTTTCTTAATTTTTTTTGTTTAGGAAAACTTTATTTAGAAGATGTTTTCTAATTTATATAACAAGATGGACATGTTAGATCTTTATGCTCCAGCTTGAGGGGAGTGTTAAGATTAGTTATTAGTATTAGGTTATTGGATTATTATGGTGTTACCCATATACTCACTTTGTCTTCTATATATACTTTGTACCTTCTCTTTTATTAATGAGTTAATTCTTTTCTAGGGTTTTCTATTTCTCAACATATCCCAAAAGAACTGCTTCCTCAAGAAGATCCAGAGCATACTTTCGCTAAGAAAGAAATATACTGTATTTTTGATATGAACTTCAATTCCCAAAAAATATTTAGAATGTTCCATGTCCTTGGTAAAAAATGACACTTAAGATACTGTTCAGTCTCCAATAGCCTAACTGAATCACTACCAGTCAACAAAATATCATTAACATAAACAACCAGAACTACGATGCCTTGTAAGGCGAACGAAGGCAGAGTGATCTGAATGATACTAGTGAAATTCAATAACAGAAATGACAGGCTGAACTTCTCAAACCATGCTCTTGGACTCTGCTTGAGTCCATATATGGTCTTCTTGAGACGACATACTTTTGTTCCTCTTTGAGCAACATAGCCTGGGGGTTGCTCTATATAAACTTTCTTCTGAAGATCCCCATACAAGAAAGCATTCTTAACATCCAGTTGGAGCAATGGCATGGAAAACAGAATCCTGATATAATTTATCCTGGCAACTGGCGAGAATGTCTCAAAATAGTCGATGTGATATGTCTTAGTATAATCTTTGGCCACGAGCCTAGCCTTATATCTATCCACAGATCCATCTGGGCGGTACTTTAAAGTAAGCGACAGCTAACAATAAGAGTATCTATTGGTGCCGAAACTAACTTCCAAGTTCCTCTAGAAGGAAGAGCTTTCACCTCTTCATCCATAGTCTGCTTCCAGGTAGGTACTAATAAATCCTCTGTATAAGACCTGGGTATAACTCAGAAGATAATGATAGGGCAAACTGTCAAAAAGTGAGGTTAAGGTGATCATAAGAAACGAAATTTGAAATAGGATGATTATGCAAGACCGTTTACCTTTTCGAAGGGCAATGATAATATCAAGATCAGAGAGAGATGCTAGTGGTGGAGGAGGACCGTTTACTGAAGAGGGGATAGCCAGAACTAGTTCGGAGGCAGGAACCTTTGGGTGATGAGTGTAAACGTATCTGAAATTCTGAACTGGCTTGGTTGCAGGGGGATCCTGAGTTTCAATTGGTGGTACTGGCAAAGAAACAGTAGAAGCCGGTGTATGCAGCGGTGATTGAAACCGTGTAGCTTTGGGCTAACGGGTCGTGTCCACGAGGAGGAATGCGATGAAAGCTTTTCGGTGCTTTGTTTAGAAAGCTAAGAATGGTGCTAGTTTTTTGTTGAAAAGAGAATGGAGAGAAGGGAAATGATTAAAAGAAAAATTACAAATTTGGAGAAGGCTTTAGAAAAGGTGATCTAAAAAGCTTTGAAAAGTGATTTGTTGTTTTTAATATAAGAAGGAGAAGATCTGGGCTCACTGATTTTTTTATTTAACTACTTATCTCAAGAACATTTTTAGTGCATCACTTTTATCATAGGCAAAAAGCTTAATTTCTTTTAGTGTTCAAGTAAAACAAATGAGATGATTTTGAATCAAATCTTGAGGTCTTTCTTAACACAACATTAAAAATAGAACGTTCAACCATCAAGCGCGAAGAAGCAAGTATGGAATAAAACGATTTAACAATAGTTGTGCTTTGAAAGTCCAAGTTTTAAAAGAAGAGCATCATCATGAGCTTTCAAGAATAAAATTTAACTTTAGGCATTATAGGCATTATGATTCAAGAGAGTTCTTCCATAAAATTCAATCGAAAGAGAGGAAGTAGAAAAGATCAATTAGTGAGTCCAGAAAACGATTTAGCTACTCATTATGAAATGAAAACAAACAAGAGATTGACAATTAAATATAAACATACCGAATTCAAGTTGAGTTGGAATAGCAAGTAGAAGTTCCTTTGATTGTCACTTCAAAGACGAATTACACACTCAATTCCACTCTTCTCTCTTTTCTGGTCTAAACTAAAAAAATAAAGAGGAGATACAACTTCTCCAAGCTATCTAACAATCTTCCTAAAACCCTAAAAATGAATAAGAAATTTAATCCTAGTCTTCGCCCTTTTCTTCTCCGTTGAAAATGGTATTTATAGGGAAAAACCAGAAGGGAGAGGTCGTAGAAAGATTGGGGAGCAAACGCTCCCCCAACAGAATTACCAAAGCCGCGAAAACGCGGCTAGGGCCGCGTTTTCGCGGCCCTGGTGTGGCCAGGTGGCCACACCCAAATGGTGGAACACCCTGGTTTGGTGATTCTCCCATATCTTCTGCTGTTTTTCTTGTTTCAGTTCCAGAATTTGACGAAACAGTCTTTGATTGTTGGCTTCAACCGCTTGATTTGGGAAGATTCATTTTAACCGGTTTTCAACCTCTCTGATTTGTCAAGATCTGCCCTGATTCCTTGATTTCGAATTTATTCTGAATTAAATCAGAATTTGATGGGCTTTTGGGCTTGTTTCTCTTTCCTTTCTTTTAGCAATGGGCCTACATTTAACAAAGAAGAATAAGACTTATTAATAGGATTTATTAAATAAAAAGTATGGTAATGTGACAATGTATATGCAATATATATGACTGATCACACCCCCACACTTATCTTTTGCTCGCCCTCGAGCAAAACATCAGACTTATCCTAATCAATTATTTAGACTACTTTCGCAGGTTACTCGATTGCACTGAGTATGTGCAACAAGCCGTTAAACCTCTAGGTTACCCCTAGAGGACGAGTTTTGTCTCGTGAGGGTTTTCAGTGGATTGCACCAACAAAATCCAAAAAAAAATGTTAGTATTTTCGAAAAGCATTTTGAAAGGAGAAAATATTTGAAGTATATTTGTGAGAGTTTAAGTAATCTATAGGTTATAGGAATATCAAAATTTTCATTCCTAAATTTAGTCTCTATTCAAAAATATGTCATCAATCAAAGTAAGGAGTCAAATTGTATTTCTCATCTAGTCTATTACTTTACCCTGAGTCATATGCACCATCGTGACTGTGAAGTTTGACTAAGGGTTCTTTAACATTAACTCCTATGCCTTATTTATATTTATTTTTGGTGGTATTTATTTCTCAATTCTATTAGGCTTTTTAATCTGCCCATGTAACGAGCCTTTAGTCGGTGACACCCAAACCGGATAGTTTTAGGGCACCAGGTGAGAAAACACCCCTAAGGACTTAACACTCAAGCAGACAAGGCCACGAAACCAAGGTTTTTATTTATAAAATGTACCCCTTTTAGGCGTGAATACTTATGCTTCATTAGGCACAAATACCCAGCTTAATTAGAGGATTTATATATATATTTTTCTCAAACTTATCTAATTATCTTTTGCATAAATATCAAGGCTTGCTTAGGCCAAAGCACTTAGCTAATCAATAATTAGATTTGTTTATTTTTTTATACATATATATTTTTTCTTTTTTTTATAAGGCATAAGAGTCTTTGTTTTTGAACCCTAAGTGTGTAAGTGTATAAAGTGTGCATATTTCATCAAGGTAAAGATCAAGACTAAATTACTTTCACAAATTTTCTTCCTAACACTAAAAATCAAACAAGTCATCTTATTTTGACCAACTGTAAGAAATCCTAATTATGATTTTCCTATTCCTTAAAATTGACTTAATTTCTTACAAAAAGATATTAAAATATTGTTCTAACCTTTCAAATAGTAATTTTTTTGTTTTTTTTGGGAATATATATATTGTTCTTTGTTTTTTTAGTTATGTTAGTCATGTTAGAACCCTCCCCTACACTTATCTCATGCATTGTCCCCAATGTATGAAAGAAATGTATAGATGCATGAAATAAAATGGAAAAGAGGAAAGTTACCGATACACTGGGTCAAAAAGGCCCATAGCCGTTTCATTTACTGGCACCGATTCCAAGAAAGGTTTAAGACATTGACCATTTACCTTAAAGTCATTTCCATTCTTGGTGTCACTGATCTCTACTGCACCGTGTGGAAACACGGTTTTTACAACGAATGGCCCAGTCCATCTTGATTTTAATTTTTCTGGAAAAAGATGAAGTCTAGAATTATAGAGTAAGACTTTTTGTGTAGGGACAAAGGTTTTTCTGATGATGTGTTTATCATGAAAAATCTTAACTCTATCTTTAGTGATCTTAGCATTTTCATAGGCCTCATTTCTTAACTCCTCTAATTCGGAAATTTGTAATTTCTGAAGGTTACCGGCTTTAGTCAAGTCGAAATTCAACTGCTTGATTGCCCATAAGGCCCGGTGCTCTAATTCAACAGGTAGGTGACAAGCTTTACCATAGACTAACCTATAAGGAGACATTCTTAGAATTGTCTTGAAAGCGGTCCTGTAGGCCCATATGGCATCTACAAGTTTGGTGGACCAATCTTTTCGGTTTTGGTTCACAGTTTTCTCCAAGATAAGCTTGACTTGTCTATTGGAAACCTCAACTGCCTACTGTTTGAGAATGATAAGGTGTGAACAACTTGTGAGTTATGACATACTTTCGCATAAGAGCTTCAAAGGATCTATTGCAAAAGTGAGTGCCATTATCACTGATGATAGCACGAGGGGTTCCGAAGCGTGAAAAATTGTTCTCTTTCGAAAACTTTATGACAATTTTGTTATATTAGTTCTACTAGGAATAGCTTCTACCCACTTGGACACATAGTCCACAACAACCAATATGTATTGGTTTCCAAATGAATTAGGAAATGGACCCATAAAGTCGATGCCCCAAACATCAAAGAGTTCTATTTCTAGAATTGGGTTGAGGGGCATCATATTTCGTTTTGAGATCCTTCCTACAATCTGGCATCTAGGGCACGTCTTGCAAAATTCATAAGCATCTTTGAACAAAGTGGGCCAATAGAACCCACTTTGTAGCACTTTTTTAGCAGTCTTGCGGGGACCAAAGTGTCCACCGCATGCAAGGTCGTGACAAAAGGATAGAACACTCTTAACCTCCTCATCGGGAATGCATCTCCTAATAATTTTGTCAGAACAGTACTTAAAAAGATACAGTTCCTCCCAAAAGAAATATCGGACTTGGGATAAGAACTGGTATATATCATTTTTGGACCAATGAGACGGAGTTTGGTTTGTGACTAAGTAATTCACTATATCAGCATACCAAGGTTCCCTAAAGATAGCTAAGAGATTTTCATTAGGAAAAATCCTCATTTATGGGTAATTCGTTGCATGGAGAATTAGGGATTCATGAGAGATGATCAGCAATGACATTTTCTACGCCTTTCTTGTCTCGAATCTCGAGATCGAATTCTTGAAGAAGGAGGATCCAACGAATGAGTCGGGCCTTGGCATCCTTCTTCATCATGAGGTACCTAAGCGCAGAAAGATCGGTGAAAATGGTGGTTTTAGACCCTAGTAGGTAGGGACAAAATCTCTAAGGCAAACACTACTACCAAGAATTCATTCTCAGTCGTAGTGTAGTTCAATTGAGCATCGTTGAGAGTCCTACTAGAGTAGTAAATCACATGCTGCTTGTTATCAATGCGTTGCCCTAGGACAGCGCCTATGGCAAAATCAGAAGCATCGCACATGATTTCAAACGGCTTAGACCATTCCGGTGCAGATATGATTGGTGCAGAAATAAGCTCTCTTTAAGCTTTTCCTAAGAATTCATACATTCAGTATCGAAAGTGAAGGACACGTCCTTACCTAACAGATTAGTCAAGGGCCTAGCAATCTTGCTAAAATCCTTGATAAATTTTCGGTAAAAAACATCGTGTCCTAAGAAGGATCTAATATTTTTCACGCATTTGGGCATGGGAAGCTTTGCAATGACCTCAATTTTGGTTCTATCCACTTCAATTCTTTTCTTGGAGATTTCATGACCCAAGACAATTCTATATTTTACCATGAAGTGGCATTTCTCCCAGTTCAGTGTCAGAGTTTTCTCAGCACAGCGTTGGAGAACAAGTTCTAAATGGTGGAGACATTGAGTGAATGAATCTCCGTAGATGGAAAAATCAGCTGTGAAGATCTTTAAGAATCGTTTTACCATATCAGAGAAAAGACTCAACATGTAACGTTGAAATATTGCAGGGGCATTGCACAAGCCGAAGGGCATTCGACTATAAGCAAATGTCCCAAATGGACATGTGAACGTAGTCTTTTGTTGATCCTCAGGAGCAATAGGAATCTGATTATACCCTGAGTAACCGTCCAAGAAACAGTAATACTCGTGGCCCGCCAATCGTTCAAGTATTTGATCAATGAAGGAAAGTGAAAAATGGTCCTTACGAGTTGCAGCATTAAACTTCCTATAGTCAATGCAAACTCGGATATTTGTGGGAAGTCGAGTTTGGACCAACTATTTATTCTCGTTTTCCACTACGGTGAAACTGGATTTCTTTGGAACCGCGTGGACAGGACTGACCCATTGGCTATCAGAAATGTCATCCCATTGTCTAAGAGTTTCATAATTTCAGCATGAACAACCTCTTGTATTATAGGGTTTAACCTACGCTGCGGGTCTCTTTTAGGTGTTGCATCTTCATTGAGATGAATGCGATGTTGAACTATGGTTGGACTTAATCCCTTTATATCAGTCATAGTCCAACCAATGGCTTCCTATGTTTTCTTAGAATTACTTTAAGATCTTCTTCCCTGTCATTTAAATGGGAGGCAATGATGACAGGAAAGGTCTCTTGTTCGCCTAGATAGACGTACTTGAGATGCGCAGGTAAGGCTTTCAATTCAAAGGAAGAGGAAGGCTCACTGGAAGGATTAGTAAAATTTGTTGGCTCCATAATTGGTGAAATAGGGTTCGAGGCTCAATTTACATCAGACTTAACAACCTGATCAAGATTAAAGTCGTCAGACTCTAAACCGAAGTCACACTCAGTTTCTAGTTTCAATTCTTCCCTATGTTCACTTGTTAAGTTCTCAATGAGGTTGACTTCAAATGTTTGGTCCTCAACATCACGGGGTTGTTTCCCTAGGTTGAAGACATTTACTTCTCTAGTCATGTCCCCAAAGGTTAACCTCATGAACCCATTCCTACAATTGATGATGGCATTGGTAGTAGCAAGGAATGGTCGCCTTAGGATAACAGGAGTTTGAGCCCTATGATTGGACACAGGTTGTGTCTCTAGAACTATGAAATCAACAGGGTAAATAAACTTCCCGATCCGGATAAGGACATCATTAATCTCCCCTTTGGAACTTTCACTGAACGGTCAGCCAGTTGGATAGTGACTCGAGTTGGACTAAGATCGCCCAACCCGAGTTGTTGATAAACTGAGAATGGAAGCAAGTTGATACTTGCCCCAAGTCAAGAAGTGCACGACTAATCTCGGCTTGTCCTATTGTGCAGGCAATGGTGGGACTACCTGGATCCTTGTACTTAACAGGGATCAGACCCGATAGTAGCTCACTAATGTTAGTGGCTAAGAAGACCTTTTAGGTACATTAGTATTTCTCTTCTTGGTGCACATGTCCTTAAGAAACTTAGCATAGGATGGGACTTGTTGGATGACATCAAGAAGTGACACATTTATCTTCACTCGATTAAAGATCTCAATTATCTTATCCATGTGTGGATTTTGCTTGTTGTTTTTCAGCCTATTAGGAAATGGTACTATAGGCTAGTGCACCTAACAGGTTGACTTATCTTTTTCAGATTCGTCAGATTTGGAAGGGTTTGGATTAGATGAGGTGGATGCTTGATTGTGGCTGTGTTGAATGGGATTAGATGGTATTGACACTTGGTTATTAACTTTCTTCCCCACCTCAATGTATGAACAGCATTACATTGATTCATTAATTGATCCTCAGCCAAATGAGCTTGTTGAGAATTCCTAGGATTCGTTATTGGCTGACTAGGCAAGGTATCCTTTTGTCCCTCATTCTGTGAGGTGGCTAATTGGCTCATTTGAACCTCTAACCTCTGTATAGTTGGCATGAGAGAATCTTGGTTTTTCATATATCTTTTCATGTTTCTCTCAAAGTCAGTCATTCTTCTTTCTAGTTGAGGATTCTGGAAGAAGATTGTGGAGCTTGGTGGGGAAAGTTTTGTTGATAGTTTGAAAAGTTAGGTGGATGGTTGGGAGAATTATTATGGAAATTAGAAAAGTTTGGTTGATGATTGGAAGAATTATTGGCATGATGGAAGTGGCTAGCATGATTTGACCGTGAGTGGTCATTGTTATTTTGGCTCCATGAGAAATTAGGGTGATTTCTCCAGCCAGGATTGTACGTTGGTGCGTAAGAATTATTGTTCGGCCTTGAAAAGGTCGCATTCATCGATTCAGGATATTGTTGTTGAGCCTGAAACACATGACACTCCTCAAACACATGATTCATGGCTTGACAATAAGTACAGCCCAGAGTTAGAAATTGGTTTGCACTGACTTGATTGACTGGACTCGGTTTCTTAGTTTCTAAAGCTTCTAGTCTTCTTGATAGGTTAGCTAACTTAGCCTCATTAGCTATAA
This sequence comes from Agave tequilana, assembly GCA_038442645.1. Classification (NCBI taxonomy): domain Eukaryota; kingdom Viridiplantae; phylum Streptophyta; class Magnoliopsida; order Asparagales; family Asparagaceae; genus Agave; species Agave tequilana. The sequence goes on from JAVJIF010032609.1 coordinate 92,459, forward strand.
ATGATTCAATTGAATGAAGACCTCCTTTTGAAGAGATGGAGTTTGGATTCCTAGAGGTTTCACTAGTAGGTTCCCATTGGATGGTCTTTTCAGCTAGGTTTTCATATAAATCCCATCCTTCATTTTCATCCTTCTGCAAGAATCCCCCTTGGCACATACTTTCTAAGAGGGTTTTGGTAGAATAGTCTAAACCGTCATAAAGAATTTGGCATTGTCTCCATTTCTCTATTCCATGATGAGGACATTGGATAAGGAGGTCTTTAAAACGTTCAAAGTACCTCCAAAATGGTTCATTAGGTTCTTGCTTGAATTGCATGATGTTCTTCTTAATGAGAGCGGTCTTATGAATTGGATAGAATTTCTTCAAGAAGACCTTGATGAAACCATCCCAAGATGTGATAGAGCCGGCCGCTAAGCTGTAAAGCCATTTCTTGTCTAAGTCCTTTAAGAGCGAAAGGGACAAATCTCAACCTAATAGCATCATCTACAAGGTGTGGGATTTTCATCATTAGACATACTTCCTCAAATTCTCTTATAAAGAAATAGGCATCTTCGGACTCTAAGCCATGAAACTTGAGGAGTGTTGATGAATTGAGGTTTGAGCTCAAAATTGTATTCACCAACCGATGGAAGTTGGATGTAAGATGGAAGTGAGGTTCTAATGGGATAGAACCTATCCTGCAATGATGTTGGCTGAGCCATAACCGGATCTTGTCTTGGTTCAAACTTGGGGGGTAATGTGTTTCTAGTCAACCTAGATGAATTAGGGTCTCTTGACCATACTTGCATACATAATCACAATCACAAACAAGTTTACCAATAGTCAACAAGAGTAATCAACCAAGCTTAGTCTAAGGTAACCTTGACCTAGACAACTCCTAACTGGTTGATTGTCCACAGGAGGTATAATGCAGACTTTGACCACAAGCTAATCAGCCAGGTCAGAGCAAGATTGGTGGGAGGTATCCACTCAAAAGCGACGGGCCTAATTAAGCCAAACCACCAGCCTTCGGGGTTTCGCCCCTCAATCCCCAACCTTAGTCACCGATTGGCAAGAGTCAGATTCAAATCAATTTCCTCCTTGGCCAGTCTCCTATTTGAGTCCGAGATGTCCCTAGGGCCAACGTCTACTCAGTTTTAGTTAGGCTTGGGTTAGTGAGTGAGGAGATTGTTTGTGGGTTAAGAGAGGGTAATGACTTCCCCACCTTATCTTGTTTATAGGACAAGCCCTTAAATCAATTTAGTGCAGTGTATAAGTATATAGAAAAAAGTAACACTCAAGCAATATTTCATACAAGAATGAACCTTATACTAAATGCTATGCACACATACCTTGGCTCCAACACTGATAGGTAGTAAAAAGTGCATATTTATCATCACATTTACCATCATATTTTCCTATTTATTCTTTTATTAAGCACTACTACTAATGTTTTATTGTTTAATGTGTGCAGGCCTTGAGTAAATAAAAAAATAAATAAATGAAGCCCAATTAAAGCCCAAAAGCCCAAAAAGTCCATAAGCCTACATGCATAATTAATTGTAGTAATTTAGAAGCTTCTATCTTATCTAACCTAATCTAAACTTAAATTTTAAATTATTAATTTAAAATCTAGGGGAGGAAGAGGAAGGATAAAAATAGAACTCCTAATTGCTAAAGAGAAGGATAAAGTGGGACTCCTAATTACTAAGAGAAGGAAAAGGATAAAAAGAGATGGACTTCTACTTAAATCTGGTTGCTTGCAATACAAAGATAAAGATAAAGGGAACAAATCCTTTTCAAATTTAGATTTTTGATAACTTGCTTCCAAGTTATCCCGAGTTCTCAAGATAGAGGGTTTGAATGCAGAATCCAGAAGGAGGCGCCCAGATGGACGGACCAGAGGAGGCCACGCAAGAAAGCGCGTGGCCATTGGCCACGCTATTGCCACGGAAACGCGGCCACCCGCGGCTATTTGGATAATGTTGATAACGCGTCTTCGTGGGAGAGTTGTACTGGGACTCTATATCTTATATCCTCTATAAATAACCTGCAGAGCAACAGAGAAGGGCAGCTCTCAGAGGCTCAAATTTAGGGTTTCCTTTAGATCCTCTTTTCTTTTCGAATTTCTTGTATTATTTCGTTTTTGTTATTTGGAGAAGAAGATTATTAAAGAAGGAGAAGAGCTTTGTAATTGGCCGGTGACATCCAATAAAAAGGTTCTTTATTCTTTTTACTTTTCTTGTTTGGCAATTCAATTTATTTTTCTGCTTTAGCTTATTTGTTTTTCTTCTTTTAATTTTCATGCAACCTTTCTTATTCATAATAAAAATTCTAAAACTATAATAAAAATATGAGTAACTAATTAAAACTTATAGTTTGCCAATCTCTGAATCAGCCTTAGTTTAGTTAAAAGATGAATTGATTGATATCTATTATTAAAAACCCTAGGATTAAAATTGATTTTCTTGAAGATAAATTAATAATTGAGTTTAACTAATTTAAGTTGCACTTCTTAAATGGTTATTCATATTTCATATCTAAATACTTTGATAGCATAATTTTAAGTAGACTTTTCTTATGCTATGCTTTGAAATTAGGATGAACTATAGTTTGATTTTTATTAGTGCACATTAATTAGGGTTTACAACATTGTTATTCATCTTTCTTGATTCTCAACCCTAGGGTAGATAATTCTTTATTCAATGTGATGTTTACTCTTTTAGAATAATACTTTGATTGTGATAGATGATTAGTAAACTATACTTCTAAAACTATTTCTTACAATCAATATCCCTTTTTTCTAAGCTAACTGTTAGAGAAAATCGTTCCGAAAAGCTTCTATCGCATTCCTCCCTGTGGATTCGACCCGCATAGCCCTTGCTACCGCGGATATATTGTGGAAGACAGAGACATGCATATATCCAGATAACATCCTTCTAACCCTTATATCTATATCTTTTTTTCAATCAAAATTTTAGCGCCGTTGCCAGGGAGGGAACGGTAAGATATTCTCTAAAAAAAAGCTAATTATTTATTTATTTTTTCTGTTTGCAGGATCGGAGAACAGGAACTATAACTGCAGCTAAGGACATATAGCAACTCTGTGCCTCTGCCCTAGAAGGCAGAGTAGCAGAGCCTACTATCTAGCCGC